>OX246746.1:23756180-23923680 GCA_945910005.1 Isoperla grammatica
AACCTGTCTACAATGTTTGTTTTATCCGACACGTGTGTGAAAAATTATGTTTATTTTATTTATTATTCACAAAAGAACACACTAAACCCTACCATTATCTCATTTAAGTAAGATGTTAGGTTGGCATGTTTTCCTCAATCATAATTGTTAATTTAAACAAAACAGTAATTGCTGCTTGTGGACGCTACTCAAGTGGTGACTGGTTAGCGTTGGGGGATGGAAGCAACACGATTAAAGCTGCTGTGTGGGTGTTGAGTTTGAAGGCTGTTCCATGAAGCTTGTTTCAATGCCCACATAAAGGAACTATGCCTAGCAATTGATATGAGGAAATTAAAAGATTGGCAGGAAATAGTATAGAATAGAGAGTTGTTTCACCAATCAACTGGTTTATATACACAAGTACTTGGCTTTCCACGGTTCTTGTAGTCTCGACAGCAGCTGCATCTGGCTTACCTTGGTCCTTGTAGTCTCGACAGCAGCTGCATCTGGCTTACCTTGGTTCTTGTAGTCTCGACAGCAGCTGCATCTGGCTTACTACGGTTCTTGTAGTCTCGACAGCAGCTGCATCTGGCTTACTACGGTTCTTGTAGCCTCAACAGCAGCTGCATCTGGCTTACCACGGTTCTTGTAGTCTCAACAGCAGCTGCATCTGGCTTACCTTGGTTCTTGTAGTCTCAACAGCAGCTGCATCTGGCTTACCACGGTCTTGTAGTCTCGACAGCAGCTGCATCTGGCTTACTACGGTTCTTGTAGCCTCAACAGCAGCTGCATCTGGCTTACCTTGGTTCTTGTAGTCTCAACAGCAGCTGCATCTGGCTTACCACGGTCTTGTAGTCTCGACAGCAGCTGCATCTGGCTTACTACGGTTCTTGTAGTCTCAACAGCAGCTGCATCTGGCTTACCACGGTTCTTATTTATAATAATATAATTATAATTATAATCATTCTGATCAGGTTATTTTTTATGGTATTCAATAGTTTAGAAGGGATATAGGCCTACCAAAACAATTCAATGTATCGACAAAACTCAATGTTTTAAATTTAATATACTCAATAAAATCCATCTGCTGTAACTAAAATACACGTTCAACGTTGTTTTGCTTCTAACTATTTCAATAGTAGAACCACGAACAGCGATATCAATAAAAATACGAATATCATAAATCTAATCCACTACTTTTTCTGCTCTTATGTTTGGGTTATTAGTCGTAACGTAATTAATTAATTAATTATTGAAAACTAATTATCTAATAGTGAGGGGGAATACTCGTAACGTAAATACTGCTAATTACTGTACATTTAATGTAACTTCCTATATCCATTAACGACTAAACGTTAACCAGCTTCACATTCCAGATTGATGTAAGCTATATTAATATTGAACAAGCGAGTAATGTGAGGAGTCGGCTATCCACATGTTTTGGTGTATCTCACAGGGCGGGGTTATAATTCTACGTAAGGGACGGATTTTCTGAGCTCGACTTTCAAATTAATCACCCTTATTATCACCATATCATTAATCCAACGCAGCCGAGTCCCCTAGGTGAGACCGTTGAAGCAACTAGCAACAATGTAAAACAATAACACTATAGACACCGTGGAACTAATAAGGCGTGGACTGGCTTCAAAAGGCCCGGGATGCGGACTTTAAGGTGGCCTACCTTGAAGACCAGTGGCCACCTCAGGCCCAGCCCTCAGCGGCTACCGGAGACATGGCCCACGTGGCCTCCGGAGACATAAACCACGTGGCCTCATGAGACATAGTCCACGTGGCCTCCGGGGACATTCTTGCGGAGAGATTCTTTTGTCATGTTAAGTTTTGTAGATAGTGTTTTACACATATCTGCATGTTTACATTAAATATCTATGTCAACAGAAGAATTATGTGTTAAGATGCTTGGAAGGTGGGAGTATGTGGAGATATTAAATCAGTACTGGTTAGGTACTGTTAATTGAAAACAGTATTTATTGTATATTATATATATTTACATGTGATATGAACACCTTCTAAAAAAGTGACATACATACGAGACAACAACGATGAACTTTGTTGTAGTTTGTTACTGAGTACTATGTATGACAAGTATGACAAGTAAAATAACCCTTAATTTCTCATAGGATTGTTTTCATTTCTTAGTGATTAGTTACTAACCAAAAAAACAAAATGCACAATTTTGACATTACATTTCCTTTAGGGGAATTCACGACACAAGACAAACTTGAGAGCTACAGTTCAATCAGCCTTGAGAACCACAGTAGATAAATGAAGTCGGGCCCTATTGTACCCGCTAAAAGCGGCCATAAAAAGAAGGTTTACAGAAATCTCGAAAACATTCGTCTACGGAAGTCGAAGTGCGGTTAACTGAAATGTTACAATGGTGACGGTGAATTTTTTCTAGATGCCGTTTTAGTGGGGTGGAAAGAGCATGGGCCGAGAGAGAACAACACATCGAGGCTCCATTCATCTGCTATGTTTCTCAACGCTGAGTCCACAGTAGGATTGCTGGAGACCAACGCGCGTAACCTCCCGTCTAGTGTGCGCCAACACCTCTATCAATACATCATGCAATAGGGAATGTGCATGAATTTTCTACAGCTCTGAAAGTACGTGGAATATATTGTTATTCTTCTGAAGACATCAGAAACCTAATTTAAAAGTTTTAAAATTAACTCATTATACTTCTATAAATGTTCAAAGATTTTGATTATCTGTTTCCCGCACTATTATTTTTAAACGGTATGTGACGTCACAATCCTTGTAAATCACTGCTTATATGAATGACTTTGCATATAACCTCCTTGGACTTTGCCACCGCTTTCTAGACGAAACAATCAAATTTTCAAGGTCATCAAGCTAACCTTGTCAAAATTTGTACTCAAGCCGTTTTCAAGTCTGCTTTATATGAATAACAACACCCATTATTTACTGATATTCTATAAAAATAGGTTTGGTATTATTGTTTTTATAGAAATTGGGCTTCAAAATTAATTATTATGCGTACTAGGCATAATTCGATTTTATATGATTTTAGATATGATAATTTCCAGATAAGCGTTATTTTATTTATCAGTTTATGATTGGTTGATTGCTGATACAGGGAAAGTGACGTATGCCCCGTTTTTCCCGCCATAAATATGTGTGAAACTTTCAGCTCGTTTTTATAAATGAAACTTTATTCTATGTCATCAAAATAAAATATTTTTGTATTCAGGAAGTTAATCCTAATGTAGTAAAATGCTAAAAAAAGATGACGCATATTCCCTATTGACGTCGCTCATATTCTCAAGTCGCACCATTCATAATCGTTTACAACATATACTGGCGACGCCGTAAGAATCAAGGTGTCCCCTAACATTCTGAGAAGAGACGATCGCGCCACACGGTCTAATTCAACGGTATTTAACTCGAGATTGCCCGATAGCTGCATTGTTATTGTGTGCACTGTATTGACTGCACCAACCGTGAATTAAATGCAACCCCACCACGTCTGACAACATGTGGACGATAATATCCCTTCAATACCTGAGGCAGGAGAACGGGATGCAACTAGATTTAGGTTGGTAGTTGTCACACGCGTCACTTCACTATTACATAATCCGTGACGACAACACCTTTCAAGTTAACGCGTCTGGACTATATTTGTCTACTTAGCTCATGTCTTACGAGGAACACCTCGTGTTGCTCTTCCCACATCACCGTGCGTCAGTTCCCATGCGACAATAAAACACAGTTGTGCAAGGATTGTTAGAGAAGTGCAACGTTAACTACTCATTGTAAGGTACTTGTTTTTAATCGCAACGTTTGCGGGTTTTTCGCTCGGTGTATGGAATATGTTGCTTGGGAATCATTCCCAGGGCAATGGCATTGTCAGACGGTAGACGGGGGTCTAGACTCAAGACAATATCATGATGACATCACATTAAACCTTTGTTTTAGATTGTCTAAAATATGTGTTATAATATACAGTGTAACGGTGTGAGATTGAAATATTCGCCGAAGGAAACGTCAGAATATTGTTTTACCTGTTGGAACAGGAAAGTTTATAGGATTAGAGGTTCGTACTTTTATCTGCGTACGACGTGAGACGTACGAGTGTGTGAATGTTAACGGTTTAGCCGCGGTAGGCGGTTCCCATACGAACACCGAAGTTAAGCAACATCGGGCTATGTCAGGAGGATCCCCTATTACTGTTAATCTACCGATAAAAAATCATTTAGTCGCAATACTGTATGGAACATAATAACACCACTTTAATAAAAATGAAGTATCACAAGTTTTTAATGTTGGCAATAACTTGTTTTTCGTAACGCGAGTGTTGGCCTAAGCTAACCGCTAAACATATTTGTTTTAAAGTCATTTAATGACAACAATGTTTCAATTTCACATCTCATTATGTTGATAAAAACCAAGGCTACTTGTCTATAAATATTGATTGGTTTATTAATTTTTATTAACGCATTTTCTTAATATAATTTACAATACCTACCGTTAAGTATTCTCCGTGAAAACGAGTTTTATAATTCAGTACTAATAGCCATTAAATAAATAAATACAATTTAAGACTTCTTGGAGGCCGTTCATAAATGATGTCACACTATTTGGGGGGGGGGGGGGGGGGGAGGGGTCAGTCTTTCTGTGACATCTATGATGCACTGCATATAATGGCATTTTTTAGTTCAGATTCTTTTTCAGTATTTTATATTTTTCAAATAATCCCGCATTTCCAAAACTGGTTTTTAGCCACTAGAATGCGCCACCTGCTGAGTTTCGCCATGGACGGATGACCAGTAACCAGGAGCTGTGCAAACGTAAAAAATAAAGAAAATACACATATTTGATCTCGATGTGACTTTCTCCCAGTTTTTTTTATGTTGGTATGTCGGGGGGGGGGGGGGCAGTAAATTTTGTGTGTGACATCATTAAAGGTGGGGGGGGGGGGGTTGTCACACTTGTTGTGACTAACTTTGACAAGGGGGGAGGGAGGGGGGGTCTAATTTGGTCAAAAATTGTGTGACATCATTTATGGACGGCCCCTATTAAAATCTTTCTTTGCTGTTTATGTCACGACTATCTGAAATGCTTCACAACACTTGTGAAGGTATTGTTTTCATTCTGTGGCAAACGGAAAACGCAATCGTTTTTGTCAGTGAAAGACATCCCACGATCGTGCTTTAGGGTGTAGGTTTAGTTATTTTAATGTAACAAGTCAGTGTTCCACATTCTACACTTGAGCATAAAACCTAGATGACGCCACATCATGGCAGCCAGTAGAAAGTAGATAGAATCACATCACGTGGTGACTAATCTGCTTAAGTCTCTGGGCCGTACTCAATGCTAATCAAACGAAAACATTCGCTACGATTATTTCTGAAAGAACAACATGTTTTAACATACCAGCTGACGGTCAGCGCAGTAGCCGTTATTGAGACCGAGCTCATCTCACTATGTAGATTCAGCCAATGAAAACATCACGTTTAACTGATATCGTTATTTGACTTCTACGCTAAAAAGAAGTTCACACTTCCCTTGGGACACAATCATGTTTTCCGCATACTGCAGAGTGTAGGTTCGTTACTTCATCATCATGTTAACGGGGTCATATTGACAATGTTGATAGTCTTATGAGCACTTATAGTTAAACTTGTTTTAAGATTTACATCGTGTTATATTATATGCAAGAAAACTGGGTTCACAAAGTAACGCCCATTGTTAACCTGAGTCGCCCTGGGCCAGCACCAATCAGTAACTTTTTATTGTATATTGTCCTGAAATGAATTATACCTGAATTCAAACTTGTTTGTTCATTCACAAATATTGGCAGCACTATGCACTATATGTGGCCATCTTCATAAAATGCCCACTGACACATTCTCAAATGAATATGTAAACATATTACTGGAAACAAGATAAGTACTAACGCACGAAACTTATTTATAACTAACTCAAAACATGAAAAGGGTTTTATTTCATTTTATGTACGTGTACTCATCTTTTTACTGATGATATAAAAACGTACTAAATGTATCCATAACTTTTTCTAGCCTCACAAAAAATACATAAGATATTAGTTGTATGGTCAATATATTTAAGGTAGAGTCTTAATCTTTCACTTTTAATATCACAATGGCATAAAGTAATAATGCTTTTACTGGCATGAGTGAGCTTCACTCATATAATCACTTATATTCCTTGACGTTTAAACATATACCGAAAACATAAAACATAATAATATACTACCTTGTATAATATTATACTATACTTTATAAGAGAAAAATAGTAAATGTAAAACAAAAGCCTTTTATTAGCAACATAAATATGCAAGTATTGATGTACTCTCATTATATCACATGGTTATAAAATGTGTACTTGTGTTGTTTGTTTTACTGCCGACATCACATAGACATAAACCCTCTGAGCGGCAAATAATTGTCTTGTCATTTAAAAGGTTTCTTTCTTTTTGTTAGATGCAATGTAGCCTCTTACATGACAATGAGTTGACTTGACAATGACACATAGAGCTAAAGAATCTGCGAGACTTCGTTGATACAGCCATCCATTGGCATTGTCTACGTCACCAGCCAACTTAATTGGTTGGCTAGTTCCTAATTACTTAGCTTCTCTTTTAATGGCCACTTTCACGATTAATGGTGCCAAATATAATGTTCGCAATGGAGTTTTCGAGTTAAATAATCATTTGTGTTACAATAATTGCATTTTTCCCATTTTGTAAAGTGGATCTCATCCAGTTAACAATTTATTTGTCTAGGTTTCAACAACTCAGACAATGAAATTGATGAATGGATGGATAATTTGATTGCACGCGTGCAAAACATCAATACATGTTTTTCGTTTTATTTCTCTTGGTTAAAATGATTAGTGACTGGCAATTAAAAGTGCATGAATGAAGGATATCAATTAGTATCTATTTTCTATGATTGCACTGCTATTTCACGGTTCAGTTGCCTAAGTATTTGGAGAAGTTGACACAGTATAATAGGGTCCAACGAAGATTGTTTTTTTACGTAGAAACATATCTTTTATTTTCGAAAGTCCTAAGGTATTTTTTTTGTTAACAGGGAAGAATACCTTTACGCCAAAAACCGCACAAACTTTTCGTTTTTAAATTATATCTCAAGAATGGACTACGAAATCGAAAATCTTAATCAACAGCGCACTATGGTTTGGTAAGCAATACATACTAAATGCTCTAGATTGAGTCACAGTATAAGCAATATGATTATTATTTATAATTAATTGTAAAACTAATTATCGATTTAATAATCAAAATAAATACGCAAATGGGTATAATATTTCATTCAGTCTGTAGGGCTTATCAAAACACAGTGCGCTGTTGACTCAGATTATTTTGTGTTGCAATCTTGAGATATAATTAAAAAATGAAAATTTTCTGTGTACGTAAAGGTACCCTTCGCTCTTAAACCATAAAGCTATTTTATTCTAAAACGGTGTAAAGTCATTTGTCAGTAAACAACTGTTACGTGAATGAATTTGTTATTAGTGACCTATGAAATTTTTCAAGAATCAATGGTTAATATTGTTGTTGATATATTCAGAGTTTTATATCGATAGTTTATTATATAATTTCTTATATTCCTTTATAACATGTTGATATTTTTGAACTTCGAAGAATAAATTAAGTTCTAAAGTATTTGTTATACATTTAACAAACAACATTTATTTCAAAATGTTCTTACAGGTGAAATAATCTACATACACATGTCACGCTATGAATTTTTATAAGATTGAATCATTCTTATAAAAATTCATAACGTATAACATGTAGGGGCTGCCACTTAAGCTGGTGATCTAGGCTGGTGCCTACGTCACAGCAAACATTGGCCCCTCCACAATTATATGGGAATCTTTGGCCTGAACCTTATGAACTAATATATGCCCTAAAACATAAAAGGAAAATATTTCTACCCTGAGCCACTAGAATCAAAACAATAAATTATAAGGCTTCCCTTTTGATTAAATACTACGAGAATCTGTAGATATTTATATTTTCACATTTTACTTCTTAAATACTTGTTTGATGGTACAAGCACAGGAAATGAGTGACAAGGTACAAGAAACATCTCTAGAAATCTATTGGGTTTCTTCTGTGAGTTTTTAAGAAATAATGTTTTAGTGAAGGGATTGTAAATGATAATTTCAAAAGTCTAAGATTTTTCTGGGTTTCTTCTGTGAGTTTTTAAGAAATAATGTTTTAGTGAAGGGATTATAAATGATAATTTCAAAAGTCTAAGATTTTTTTGGGTTTCTTCTGTGAGTTTTTATGAAAGAATGTTTTAGTGAAGGGATTGTAAATGATAATTTCAAAAATCTAAGATTTTTCTGGGATTCAACTCTTGCATGTGAGTGCTCAGAGCAAATACATGTTCTATCCTAGCCTACTTGATTTACCTATGTCGCATGTATATAAGCCGTGTCTACGTCTCAACATATGAGTCAACGCGTACAAGATTATTCGCGTAAGATGACTGGCTTCGACTCACCGAATTGTCGTGTTGCATAATACTATGCAAACACAATAGTACCGATCTGATTCACTCCCCCGTCGTTAAACGCGATAACGACATGACACGCACGGTTCACGTTCACTTGGTTCCCTGGTGACGTCACTGTTCTTATGATGACGTCAGATCTGATGAAATATAACAGATAAAGACAAAGTGATGTCCGTACTTTTCTGTTTAGATTGACATACGCAAAACTAGTGTTAGTTTAGTTTGGTTTTGGTTTAGTTTAGTTTAATTGAAGTGTTAGCGTAGTATTTAGTGTTTAGGAGGCTCTTCGCGGCACAAGATTTCTTAGGATTTTAAGAGTTTTAGCATAATGTTTGCTAGCACACACAACGCCGTTTCTTGTCAAAACTTTTTTTTTGTGATGACAAGAATAGACTGTTGAAACAACTTGCATTACTTAGCTATAATAACTCTTCTGATAAGTTCGACACATAACGTAAAAGAAACTTTTCATTACATTAACCGTATAAAGTTTAGTGATAATAGCTTGTCTTTGATTTAAACAAATTTTGGTTGGCTACCTCAAAATAAATATTAAAGTTTCTTTTATATTGGCATGTACAGTTATAAGCACAGAACATTTTATAAGGAAGTAACTCATGATACAAATACTGGAAACAAGGTTCGTCAGAAGTTGGTTATCCCACTCGTTACAAAAACACTTTTACAGAAACACACAATTTTGAATTTAGCATCCTACGGGAACTTGTCCCTAACAGTACATTTTCCTGATGCAAATTTGTGTTTAAAAAAAAATTTGATTAAAGGATTCCATTAATTATGACCATAATAATAATCTAAGTAATATTATAATTATTTTAACATAATTATTTACACCTACTTCACAAGATGGGTGAATTGAGCCGTAAGTAGGGAATCGCATGCCACACCACTGTAAATTATCTCCCTCAGAGGCCACAGCGGACGTCATTAGAATAGTAGTCATGACGACGGAAAGGAGCGACATTGTGTGATTTATGATTACAACGCAAAGTGAATCGCTGTTGGTAAGTGAGAGTAAGCAGAATGCAGATGAACTTAATTAAAGAAACAGTCACAAGATAATATTGGATGTGACTGAAAATAAGATGAAAGAAATGTTTTGTAATATTGCTCTTTGCCCTGCTCTAGGGTGCACATCCATGTAATCAATGAGTGAATTAATTAATGAATTAATGATGAAAGACCAATCAATGAATATTGCTTGTCAATAAGAGCCCGGTACATTCTTCTGCAAACATGTAAATATATTTTGTAACCGTAGTGTCGTCTATAAAAACCACAACCTGATATTGTTAAATAATCGTCCAATTGGATTGATTTCGGTTGTATTAATTTATGAGTGACCGGGAATACGTTCGTATTATTTGCCTACAATATTTTTCTTAACCCAAATCAATTATTTAATTGGGAAAACAACATCTTTCTTGAGAATCATACTTAAACAGAACCTGTACATAGCCCAGAAGTATTAAGTCCAGTAGTAAGTCCATGTATTCGAATTTGTGTATACATAAGATTGTATGACAGTCACTTTATGCTTTATTATAATGTATTTGATTTAGTTTCATGTTAAGCATGTTTATTTTGAGAATTTATTCCTACTCAAAAACCTTCAAGCTTTGCGTTGGATAAATGAGCTTTACTTTGTTACATTGATTGGACATCGCTTTGATAAAAAATGGTAATAATCTACTGTTATAACTAGCATTTAGCATTCAATAAAGTAAACGTATATAAAGTAAATTTTTAAAAATTATTCTGAATTATAATTATTTTCACTTCCATAATCCTTTGAATGCGTCTTGTTCTTAACGCTGCATAACCCAAATAATTAATAAGTAATGGCTGGCGTAGAGCCTTTGATGCGGCCTGAAGAACAGGAAATTAATCTCTTTCACCAGTCTCAAGATGCACAGGCGTCCTTCAATCTTTAAGTTGCAGGTGACTCTTAGCCCCAGAAGCACCAGACAAGGATGAACTATGTATCCGTATTTAATTTAATGTTTCACTTGGAACACAAAGGAAAGTTCACAGAAAAATTGGGTAAACTTTCGAAAATTAGTTTAAAACAACAGCGAG
Organism: Isoperla grammatica; assembly: GCA_945910005.1. Classification (NCBI taxonomy): domain Eukaryota; kingdom Metazoa; phylum Arthropoda; class Insecta; order Plecoptera; family Perlodidae; genus Isoperla; species Isoperla grammatica. The sequence goes on from OX246746.1 coordinate 23,766,812, forward strand.
CGAGACTCGTGCGAGTAAATACCACAAAATAAACTGAGCAACCCCTTCCAACCCTTCCTTGAGCGCGACTATGACATGCTGAGGCAAGGAGAGCTTAATCCCCTGGGGATGAGAAGAAAGAGATCGCATCCACCTTAAAAACCAGAGGATGTTAGAAGCTCAGCTTCCACTCACCGCTCGTCTTTTACATGACCGTGTTTTAATATAAATTAACTTGTTTTTGGAAATATTTAGTTGTGAAACAATCACTCAGTTGCAAATGTAGGGCGTTATAACGGGTGATGTATTTTCCATGTCCCATCAAAATCTTGAGAAGTAAACCATACCTCGAAGAAAACCTAAAGTTTCTGAAACGTCCACAAAACCAGCTCTAAGTGCTGAACTGGCGTGCCTAGCTGTCACTAATCCTACATTACCGCCATTAATTATCTCAGAGAAATATCGATTTACGGATATCATATTACTCTCATTCGCATTACTCAAACTTAAGCAGAAGTTAGTTTAATCCTTGGATAGAAGCATAGCCGTAGTATTCATTGCGAATCGCTTTTAATGGTTAAGCTATAAATACATCCATTGAGTTATCCTATAAACTGTTAAACTGAGTTTCTATGGGCTAAAGTGAACCGGAATCCGATTTTGGCGAAGAGTTTTTAGGAAGTTTGGTGTGCGGTGTATTAGTGGCTGCCGGAGTAACGCTGCACCATTGAGTTGCCAACTGCGAACTTTCCACCCCACCTACTGCTAAGCAGCAGTAGTGTAGTGATGGCCCATCTGAACACCCGGATATGCCTGACGATAGTGTTAAGCAACTGTAGCTCTAGTTAGCTGCATCTCGTTGTTAAGTAGCTGCTAAGTGTTACTGTCATACTGCCACGAAGCTGTGGCTGCTGAAATACTGCTAAACAACTTACCTCTAGCGATGCTGCTTGGCAACTGCAGCTCTATTGACATTGCTGTAGTACTATAAGCAACAACTCTATTTTTATAAGTAGGCCTACCAGCAGGTATAATGGGAGATTAATCTTTTGGGATACAGTTAAGCTGACATAGTTCTCTAATACTGATCATTTCTGCACTGAAAATGCAAACATTTAAAGCTCTAGTTGTACTGTTGACGAGCAACAAGCTGTTACTCAGAGTCAAGAAGAAATTGCAGCTATATTAGGATTTTACGGCTTATTATTTTTTTTTAACATAGGTAAATAATTGGGTCGGGTGACACAGCTCAGCAGCTGTATCAAATAATATGACATACGTAGGAAAGTATACAGCTGAGACTATGGTGCTGCTGAGTAATTTGAGCTATATTGGTACTATATTGGTACCATAGGCGTGCGCACCGCCCCGTCAGTCTCGGTACATGTCTAATGTGTCAACTTCCGCCGCCAGCAGATTTTCACATACTAAATCTGTATGATTGTAAACCAATCCTTATTTTATAAATTAAATGCCTTAAAACGCATGAAACGTGTTCTTAATTTTCCCCAAATTTAAAGAATTACCTGCAGTAAATAGTAAAGTAAAAATAGTAAATAGCCTCTATCCTGGTGGGCTCTCGCTTCCAAGACCCCCCTTCGTGTTTTGATAATATAATCCTATAATGACGGGTCTAATGTTAGAATGCTGTGCACGCCTATTATTGGTACTGCAAAACAGCTTCCACGCTTCTGTCTTCTATACGGATACTGCTAGGATTATTGTGCTCTTTCTCACACACCATCTTCGTGCATGTGCTATTTTGTATTCTCCAACAAAGACTATTAAACGATCGTGTGTTGTGCTGAGAAGGAAGTAATATAGATGCGAGATAAAAAGAAAAAAATCATGACAATTAGTGGCATTTAAACAAGGAATATTTATACATCTAACACGCACGGGGTATCGTTCGTATTGTAAACAGGCCGAGACCTCACATCAAGGGTACTTTAAACTACACATTTGCACCCTCGGACTTGATTCAACTAACCGAGAAGCTTCGTATAATTAGGGTTGCAAATACGCTAAAAGATGAACGCCCATTCTTTTCAAATTTCTAACTATTGCGAGCGGGAAAACTATTGCGTGACTAAAACACTTAAAATGTGTTGTGTGTAAATTGTTATTTTCTTCTAAAAGCCCACTTTTAAAACTCACAACCAAAACTATTTTATCGTGTTTTTCGGAAGGTTTTCTAAGAGTTTTGAATGGTATATTTTAAAACTAATAGATTTATTTTATTCACCATTCACGAGAAAACGCATTAGCTCTTATTTCATTCAATTTATTATTACAAGAAGTTTAAGCAATGGAATATGGAAACTTTATAGAGTATATTTTTTATTAATTATTAGGGTCCTAGAACTTCATAGCGACAGACGGTGGTAATCTGTGGCAATTGAATGCCGCCATTTGTATGGCAAAAAGGCGAGTTATGCGAGTGCAATTCAGCATTTTACTAAATGTCTTTATCTAAACATCTTTCTAATTGCTAATTTTAGTATCTTTAAAAGTACCTGGTGTAGTGATAATATTTTATTAAAGTAGTTCCAATGATTTATAATACAAATTTAAAAAAATTACGTGTTTATCCACGTATAGTCTCTGAATTGATCAATCCAAGTAATGTAATGTCAATGCTTCCCTTCAGTTTGCAATCACAATTCACTACAGCAGCTCTAATGCTGTTTTAATTAACTTTATTTGTTTCTGAAACTAATATACATTACACTATCACGTATTCCGTAAAATCAAGAACGTTCCTCATGAAGCCATCGAGATACCAATCACAATAATATAGTATGGGAAGTCGGTTGTTCGATCCCATCTTCTACACTTTGTCTTTTAACACTTTTTCCCCACCCATGTATAGTGTATACTTACGAGCAATTATTTTGATCACAAAGTGCAACTGACCAGAGCAGGAAGTTCTGCTCCGTACCCACTCTAATCGCTGTGACTTGCGTAGTGCGCAGTGCGACCGCCAGAAGCGAAGCTCTATTCGACCTAGCGTGTGACAGCGACACACAGACATTCATTCACGGGACTAAACGAGATTATACATACACAAAATTAGTATCGATTTTAATCGAATAATATACAATTGACGATCGATATCGATTTGAAAATAATCGATTTGAAAATTTTTGATAGATATCGATCGAAAATGAATTCATTGGTTTTTTCATAAAAAATAACGATTGGTACTCCGTTTTTTTTTTTTTTTTGCAGTGCAATTAGTATTGAAATTCTCAACCATTCTTTTCTTTACTCATGTGGCTACTTTATTCGTTGTCGATAGTCGGAACTATAGTTCCCGTTTAATCAATTGATAACCCTACCAGAAAGGGTTCTATTAACGGGCTTGTCAATCGTGGAATTCTCTTCCACTTAAGATCAGGATGGCACGCTCATTAGATGTCTTCAAAGCGTCTTTAACGGAGCATTTTTTAAACATTGTTTTGTAAATTTTAATTTTTTTATTGTTTTATTGTGTGTTCCAGGTCCTTTTATATATTTTATAATTTATTTTGTTCATTAATATATTTAGATTTTAAGTAATTTTAGTATGGGTTGGCAGTCACTCTGTGTGTTTGGAGCTGTGCTCTTTTCTGCCAACCCATATTCACTTTTGTAATGAATGGGAATAATTAATAAATAAATAAATCGTTTGCCAGTACATCGGATAATAGACATCAATAGATTATATTTTTAATCCCCATACATTACTAAGTAATTGGTTGCTTCAACGATATCTGAAATCAACTAGACAAAGTCGTTACGAACTTTTAATAATTAATTATAAACTGCTACTTTCTTTGTTTTGCTTCATATTAGAACGAAAAAACAAAATGTTGAACAACATAAACTTATTAAACGATCAGCTACTTCACAAACTCTATATTCACCGATTTAGTTTACGTTTTGTTAATGATGTTTCAAATGCTTATTAAGTCAAAACTACAAGACAATTAAACCAAGAGAAAGCATATTTTAATTTATAACCATGAATGTGTTTTAATTAATGGTTTATATATGATCGCGCCCGTTTTACCCAGTCCACTTTATCAAGATTATTATACTTCATTACTCATACGTCAAGCAAGTGATCTTATCTTACATGTGTAGGTCTGTTTCATGCTTGATGGTCGGAATGATATAAAATTCAATATTTTTCGTTTATCATAGAATATGGTGTTTGTAATTCAGATCTGTTTCAAAACTTGGATGCGATATGAATTTAAACGAATTTAAGGAACAAAAGTTAAACTGTGATTGAAATGAACTTCTTTACATTCCGAAGTTTCCAAGTTATTTACAATGCTGTATATAAGTGTGTATATGCGTATAAGTATTATATTTGCATGTTCTGCTGGCATCTTATGCTGTCAATCATTTTAGTAATAACATTTAGAGAAATATTTCCGAGTTGAAACCGAATTGATTGTTTGTTATGGAAATTGGACAAACATTCATTCAATGGGCTAATATTCTCAACCACTGGGCCAACTCTTTACACCGAAAACAGTAGACTAGATATATTTCGAGCAAACGAATGGGAATTCCTCGTTGTTGAAATGTTTAGAAATTGGATATAAAAGAATGCGAGCTAACATTTAATTAAAATCGCGAGGAATCTAGCTCGTAAGTTTAGGCTCAATTGATTCTGCATTTGTTTTTGGACCGTAGGAGGCTGTGACACCATCGTAGGGCTACAATAACGGCTTTGCTTCGCTTGGCTGACTCAAATTTGAGTTGCAAGAGTTCACGTCTAAAGTAGGTAACGTTGTGCTTAAGAGTGCAGGAGAATCAATTGCGATCCGGCTGATTAAACAGTGAAACTGAGGACTTCATTTTTAGGCATTTCGAAAACTGTGGATGCTAATATTGAAGACTGAAACTGTGCTTGAGTAATTATTGGCTCAGTGCTTTTGGTGGTAGCGATTTCACCCTCATTTTATTGCTACGCGCCAAAAGAAAGAGGAAGCGAAACATTAAAATTGCATTTCAAAATTATAATTAAGTGTTTCACATTATTAATAGTTTGTTACAAACACTGCCTTGAGGTTAATATACGAATGCTATTCCGGTTCCACTCCAGTCATCGGCAATCCTGACTGTAGTTTGTTTCAAGGACATTTCCTCAATCACAAGGTGAATGCAAGATTGGTTCCTACTTTTAACTCTGGGAAATTTGTTCAAAACAATCCATACCCACTTAAACCTAATTAGTTACCTTTTCTGATTCTTTTTCAGCGTATCTTCCCTTTATAGAATAATCACGCTTTTTTTCTATTAATTAATTATTATTTTGTGCCCAAATGGGAAAAGGTCATACTTATTAAATGAATCGAATATGTTGTCAATTTGAATATATTAAACTTTATCCGGTATCAAATGGCATCTTTGTATGATCTCTTGGGGAAGCGTTTTATTCTGTCAGTGAATGTAAATGTACTTCGAAACCCAAACATTATTCCAGCCAATACTATTTATCCTTTTATTGCAAATCTATCGTATTCTTACACAAAATGTAAATTCCATAATAGTGCATAAAAATATAACGAAAGTGTATTTTTCAATCCCCACCATCGAGGATGATGTGAGAGTAATATTATTACAGTGGCAAATAAAATAAGCGATGGGAATAGTAGCTTTGTCTCCACAATCGCCGTTTATGGACAGGTTTGAAGGGTTCCTGTGCACTCTTCCTGTGCACTCTTAACACAAATTGCTAAATCGTCCTCAACCGTTTAAAACGTTCGTAACAATATCTTATCTTAATCGTAACCATGAAGTGTCCAAAGCTATATAAACACCATTTAATTGCAACAAGAGCCACCTTTTCACAGTCTTACTGGTCAGCTAAACGGCGAAGTGGATATACATTGTTCGCGCCTACCTCTCTAGTTTGTAATTTCATATTTAGGTTTAAGTCTCTTCCGGTTGTTTACGTCACGTCCTTCTACGCCCTTCGCTCTTATCTCGATTTCCCCTCCCCTTGTGACGTATGCATGTTTTCGTGTTTGAGCTGCAATGTGCAGTCCCCTGTCTGGTTTCATCTCTCGCACGGCACGGACGAGTGTCATCTCTCCTTCGAACCGCTTGCGGACTCCGAGCGTCGAGCTCAACTTTGTCTACCCGCTGCTGCTTGTGGTTCGAGCCTCTCTTGAGGCGTTTTTCTTACTCTTTCTTTCTTCTCCTTTCAACCCTGGGTTCTTTATTCTTTTCTTTACCTAGCAAACTACTAGGCTAGTCTCTGCACTTCGGCATCACACTATTCTCCACTTCACTGCATTCTCGGTAAGTTCATTTCAAAATATACAGTCCACTTTCAGTTCTTATTATACAATCTTTTCTCTTTACTTCCCCGCGCTAACATACATAATTTATTACACGATCACAAACACAAGAGACGATAGAAAGAAGTATTGAAGTATTGAAATATTGACGTTATTCAGTGGGTCGCCCTTCATAATCTTTGTTACAGGTACACAAATAAAACTTCTGCTGACAGTACTAAAACAAAGAACAAACACACATTTGTCACCTTGTTATGTAGTTTAGTTGATAATCCAAACTATGCATTAAAATATATTTGTAGAAATAAATACAGCTTGCAGAAGAGAGGAAAGAATGCATGGAGAGCTGCTTCAAACCGATACACGAATTGGTTACATGAAAAAGAATCTATTGTTACTATTTGATGACATTTTAGAAATTATTTTGTTTGATCTGAGTATATAAAATAGCACTCTACTGTATTAGTATATCTTAAGATGAATGAATGAATGAATGAATGAATGAATGAATGAATGAATGAATGAATGAATGAATGAATGAATGAATGAATGAATGAATGAATGAATGAATGAATGAATGAATGAATGAATGAATGAATGAATGAATGAATGAATGAATGAATGAATGAATGAATGAATGAATGAATGAATGAATGAATGAATGAATGAATGAATGAATGAATGAATGAATGAATGAACGAATGAATGAACATTTGTATACAGACAAGCCGAAACCTGTACCTGCGCTTTCAGACTTTATACAGATGTAACAATCATCAGTAGGGATATAATTGCCAGCCCTCTATAATATATAATGAGCCTTGATATCTGATTAATCACATCAAGTGGATAATTTGCATCAAGTAAATAAATCCTTATCTAAGTACATTTTGATGAGTTTAAACTGTGCTGCCTGCGAAACCTTGTAAATGTGCTACCACATTTTGAGCAGGCTGTGTTTTAGTGTTATGTTCGCCCTACATGAAGCAGTGGTATACAACGCTAGCAGTTATATCACTTCTCTTTTTATCGTTACCCCTCATAGTAATCTATAGGGTCACGACTTAATCGGTTAGGTTACTTCAATTGTTCGTTTAGACAATCATGAGGAAATCAACCACTCATCGATTAGTGATTCAGTTACAGCAATTTATAGTTTAAAAAAATAAAACAAAAATAGCCACTCTGTGTAGTGTCTTGATTAACAAATTAGACTTCAATAATATTATATATTACTATCACTGCACATATATATATAATATCTTTTAATTTAATTAGAGTTCAAAAAGAAAACAAAATTTAATTTAGATGGAGTGTTTCATTCACAATACAAATTATTGCTGTTTGACGATAATTAAATATAATTTCTGTTGCTTATTAGTACTTCTCGTGTTGAAAATCTGCATTTATAACAATAAATTAAATGTAGTTTGGTACGGAGTACTAATTTACTAATACACCCGTTTTTTAAAGTCCAATTCACAATCGAAATAAGACGTCTAATAATAAAAAGTGAGCTCAATGGGTTAATCGAAAACAAAACCAAAACCCAGATCAATGTTTTAATCATTTTCAAAACAAATATATTTTCCTTATATACATGTACAAATTATTTATTTTTAACTTTAATTCTTTATTTCTTTAAAAATAGAGCCATCGAAGAACAATTTCAATAGCCACCGGTTGCCGACCCCTGTTCAGATAATGGATATATATATATATATATTCTGTAGTCCTGTACAGTAATTCTTGTCTAGAGCAATGCACCTCATGTAATTGCCTTACGTTAAGATGCATAATACGCAGGTTTCAATCACAGATGTACTACGTGTTCTGTGTAGCCAATGCACGCAATCACTTTGAGCCCACATATATATATGTAGCCCGGGCGTCACTGATATAGATGCCTCAGCGGTAACACACAGCTCATGGGTAGCGCACTCGCGCTTTTATCCTTGGCGGGCCGTATTTTCAGGGTAAACTAATATTTACTAGATTTATATTTATTTTGAATAGATCAAGGGTACGAAATTTTATCGAAATTGATATTTGAACGCGAAAAATTACCTTATAATATTATACACAAATAATTATAGGTGTTAGTTCTATAACTATTATAAATCCGACAATATGAGGAAATAGTTGGGAGCTGCTGGGGGGAACGGGGTGGGGATATTTAGCCCGAAAGCCTCCCCTTGCATGCGCCACTAAACACACAACTTCGGGAGGACGTGGGTTCAATTGAAAACACCGGTAGGACCGTGATCCAACAATATCTTTCTTGATGGGTGCGCGCACAATGAAAGCTGGTTACCCGCGCTGGCTACCGGCGCTGCTTGCCAGCACTGAACTACTTCATGAATGTTAGCATGCTTTCAAGTGCATCAATATGCACAACAGAAGCAGGTTCAAGCTTGGCACCGTTCCGTTTTCCTCAATGAAATTAACCCATTTTCCCGCGCCGGTTACCAGTAAGCAGGTACCTACTTTCGAAGCAGGTATTTGCAGCAGGAAGGCATGCAGTAAGCGAGTACCCTGCTTTCTTTGTGTCCCGGCTCTTCCCAGGTCTGCTCGTCTGCACATCCTACGCCGCTACGGCACTAAGTCCACCGCTAAGCAGCAAACTTGGTGGATGAGGGGGGAGGGGTGGGGGGGGGGGGGGGGGGCATGCGACATTCCTACCGAACGAGTGAACCAGACCACGTCACAACAGTTAACGATGAATCATCGGCGCATGGTCAAACCATCATTGAACCTTGATAGAATAATTGTACCCTTGAGTGAGAAATATATATCTTATCACTATAGTTCTCACTCAACGACTGTACGGCGCACCAGAAAGGTTTCTTCATAAGCTGCGAACGTTGGGATTGAGTCCGACGAACAGCCCTCGGGCTTCCTCCAGTGGAAATGATCTCACCACCTGTATAAGTAAGAACACACGAGCTAATATCAAAGACCTCAATCAGATAATAGAACAATTAGCTTAAGAGCTGCGGCGACGACATGGCAACAGCGCTGCCACGCGGAGCGGCTCTAGTTAAACGTAGAGTCGATAGGGAAGTATCCTGTCGAGAACTTCTTTATCGACTTTTCAAGAGCCGCTCACAAGCTAGCCACCATATTCAATATTCATTGTCATTATTATTATTATTATTTTTGCTGTTACGACCAACCACAACCCAACTGAACTTCCGTTATGACGACTTCGATGTGTGATGGATCAGATTTGACCGACTCTTTATGACCTAGTTTTACAAATACTCAAAGTATGCCATATTATTAAGTTTCTATAGCAAAGCACGAAGCCGTCTAGTTGTAGAACACATTGCTCGTCATCCCATTTATGCAATAATGCTAATCAAGATGATAATTACAGTGACAAGAGCGTCACACCCCTATTTTTTAATATAAAACCTAGGAAAGATGTCATAAGAGCAACGAGGAATTTAATTTGTGTCGTGTGTGGGAATACTAAGTGTGGTAGAATCTTTTGAGTCACGCGGAGACGATAACGATGCATCACTTGTTTTGTTTGCGACTCAAGCTCGCGCTGCGCAATTCATACGCGGACTTGGTTTGTTATGCCGGCAACCATTCCGTATGTTAACACCGTATTCAATATTCGTTGTCATTATTATTATTATTATTGTTGCTGTTACTATTACTATAATCACGACAATTAAGATTATTAGTAATAAAATATACGTACTGTCCGTTTGTGAGGCATTGAGCGTCACAGTTCTTCTGTGAGTACTGAGTAGCTATATTGTGCAAGATCGTTACATTTCATTCCAGTAGAATTCAATAAGTTCTCATAATAATTAAAGTGAATGTAGTCTTTCTAAGTCCCAGCCAGATTGATGAGTGGATTTTGTTCAATTTGTGCACTGAAATGATGAGTTTAATGTTTGTTGAGAGTTGTATTTCATATTATATCATTTCGGTCTCATTATCAGCATAAATATTTTTTATTTTTTATGACACAAATAAGCTCTTACAGCTCATTTTGGTAACAAGAACAATTTGTTGTGAGTCGTAAATAGATAATAATTAAAACATATTATTTAGATAATTTTAATATTATTATTATTATTATTATTATTATTATTATTATTATTATTATTATTATTATTATTATTATTATTATTATTATTATTATTATTATTATTATTATTATTATTATTATTATTATTATTATTATTATTATTATTATTATTATTATTATTATTATTGTACATTATAATATACTCAATTTTATTATGCGTTATTTACAGTTCATGTAGTTCATATATACCTATATTTTGGCAAATAATCAAGGAAGCTATTCCGGTGTTTGGTTTAGGCAAACTCCACAATATTCTTAAATAAGACTATAGGTAGACAATAATTAAATAATTATTTTAGTTTATTAATTCTACTAATCCTCTGCTTCCTGTTGGTGCCTAAAGGTACTACCGGGCCAGGGAACTAGTCTGATTGCCCAATGAGAGTGGTACAACATTGCAGTGAGCAAAACATAACTTAGATTGCACTGCTGTTCCCACCGAAGATATCACAGTTAACGTGCAGACGTATATACATTCTGTCTCCAAAGGTGATTCAATTCAATCCCTGCTTCAGAGCCCTGCTGGGGATTTATTTCGATCAAACATTGTGTCATAACGTTTCAGTTTTAATATCCGAACGCTCCCAACGTTTTCTGGAGAATGGAACATTTTTCTTTGACAATACAAAAGTGAGAATATTTATAGGACTCGACAAATCATAAGCAGTTAACATGAAATATATGTTTGATACAAAATATCCTTAACCCCACAACTCTCGAATATGTTCCATTGAAAATATACATTCTACTGTTCGTTTTATAAAATATTTGTGTCGCTTATTGAAGATCCTTTACTACGGCGCCTTCACATCTTTAAATAATCTTTAGTAATACCCAGCATTTTAAAACACGTTATAGATTATTCATTTGAAGATAAAACATGGCAAATAAAGCCTGCTACTGCAGACTGCTCTCGTTGTACAGTTTTGCGCGTAAGTAAATAATAAAACCCATCTGTTGTTCGAATATCTTCGCGGGCCAACCAGTAAGTGGCCCGTTTGCCAGATTTATGATTGCCGTGCGTCTTCTAAATAATTTTCATTTCGTTTCGCGTCGCCCATTGAAAATGTCTAAGGATTAGTTCAACTTATGCATTAAGGGGGTTCAGAGATATTTAAGTAATGTCTTTTTATCGTGGAATCTTTTCGGCAATTTTTGAACGAATTTGGCCGTAGTGGGTTTATGTCACTTTAAGTGAAGCGGCAAGTGGCTTTCAGAACGAAAATTATTAAATGAAAAGCTACGAATGTTACAAAAATCTGCTCGTCAAATTGTATCACTTATTCAAATATATGACAAACGTCCCCACAATCAAAAGTTTTTAAAACTAATATGAAACGAACACATGAATTTTAACTAAAGTAAGGATAATAAAAGCACTAAGCAGACAAACACATTTTCAATTCTAAGCCAATAAAAGAAGAAAATATACTACACTACCTACTAAACCAAACTGATTTATACCTGGTTTTACACTCTTGTTAATATGATTTTGCAGACGAAATTGAAATGTGATTATATCTCGCTGAGTTTATGTTTGAGATGAGCTTATAAAGGTTTTGTAATTTGGATTCGTAGGTTAAATTTGATCTTGGTACAGGCCACAAAGTAATTTGTGAAACTTTTAAATAAATAAATCTGTGTTTATTTCTACCCACTCAATTTACAAGAAGTGATTGTCAGTGGGGACCATTGATTATGTACCTCGTTGCTAACAGCTCCAGTCAACGTTTACACATAGACCAGTACTTAACATATTGATATTTGTCAATTTCCAACTTTAAAAAAAGAGAAAAAAAAAAACTAAAGTACAAACCAGGAACTGAAACTTGCATAATATAAACTCACATGCCCAAAGAGGCACATGAAGTATCTATATTACATGTTCGTTAAAAGAGATCAGTTATAACTAAATACCAACATTAAACATTAAATAAAATTCAACTGTTCTCATATTTACGTCGTTAAACATAGACAAATCGTTATGCAAATAGATTCGTGGCCACTTTTCATGGTTATAAAACTATGAATTTACTCACGAAATAGTTAACATTAATAACGTGAGTGACCTAAACCATGAGTTTATGTAACTATGAAAGATGAGATGGAATATCTCGACAAAATATAATTGGTATTTAAGCTGAACTAAGCTTTGTAGATAATCTGAAGCAACTATAATCCAAGTTTACCGGTACTTGGTGGTATGAAATCTAGATAGTCCTGCTCAACGTATTAATAATATAATACCTTATCGTATCCTTTGTCCAGGAAAACGATAGATTTAACTCTTAGTATTTGAGTGGTTTCTGTAGTTGCGAGGGGTTCAAGGCCAGAAGGTACGGGTTGGTTCGATAACGAATTCCCAACCACCCAGATCTTAATACGTCAGATAGTTTTTTTGTTGCCTGTAGATTTCGTTGATGCCCACAGGCGATAGTCTAGGAAATATTTTGATAGGAAGCAAATAGTATCAACAATTTCAATTTCAATCTCATGTACACGTCTTGAGTCGGGTAATTCACTTGTGTAGGGAACTTACGCAAAAACCGTTATTTTTCAGCTCGGTAGGTTTGTAAATCACGAAACCTGTAAAGTTTTTTAGTCGATATCAGAGAACCCTCATTGGGTAATTCCGCTTTTTTATGGCCCCAACTGAGCGCTGCTTGGAAGGTAACGTATCACGGCTCTTCATTCGACTCATTATAATCCGGCCACCGTGTGGCGTATCACCGTATCACCACAGTTCACGAGGTAGACGATATAGCTTCGCTCCGACATCCATCATGACCGTTCGTTCCTTCGTTCATCTGTCCCAAAGCCTGGAGAGAAGATTTTGCGGTCGTTTCCTCACCACAGTACTCGGCTACGCTGCCACTCCCTAGCCGGAATAAATTTAATTCTATTCAATCGTTGGGGTGGTCCTTATGAGCCGTCCCGCGTTGCATTGTGGGACCTACGGTAAACACGAAATTCTATTAGGAAAATGTACCATCTACATGGTTCTTGAGTTTTGCATGTATATCTTGATTTGAATGACGTCCGTACGGTATTCTAATGATGATGATTGGACGTTGTCTCAACCAATGGGTAAAATTAAATTAAATCGGATTTCGTCAAATGCGTGAAATAATTACAATGGCGGCTACGCTTTACTTCGGAGGGTAAACAGTTTCCTCTTCACTGGCCTCATCTCATACAAGCAAAGCATCAAATGTGGAGATGAGATTCTATATACATACGTAGATACCGGCAGAGATGAAGCAAATAAGGTAATTCGTTGAACTTACGTGTAAAATATGTTTTCCTCTCTCTCATTATGAAATTAAATTTATTTTGACTTACCAAATGCTGAACAAAGGTGTTTTAAAGTACGTGTTTATTATGGAACACTCTTACTAACTTGGTACTATGTTGTGCTATGTAAGACCATTTCTGAGGACTTCCTTTTGATGTTTAATTATGAAAATATGAACTAATGACTTCATTACGGGAGCTATAATTAAATGTATAATATCCTCTCCAACCTCTCGGGACTACGAGTGTCGTCACACGTGATTGAAGGAAACCTGGTTTTATCTTATTTACTCCTGAATACTCTTTCAAATAAATTTTATTATGATTTTGCTCTATTTTTCAGCTAATATATCTCAAATCTGTAATAATTTTTTATAAATTGTATTCAGAACTATCTCAATTCAATTACTAGCCGTTATTAATGGAAATTTAAAAGAAAAAAAAAGTTTAGAAACGAAATATAGCTTTATTCACTCACGTTTTAGAATAGATTCGAGTGAGATTCGTTGTTGGTATGGCGGCTTCAGTGTGGTCGAATAGAGGTTTGAACACACGGGCAGACTAGAATCAAATATACCGGGGACTCTCTCTATCGGAAACTGGGATAAACCGGCAGAGCAACTGTCACGCCGCTCTACTCGCTCGATCCATTCAATCGGAGTTTTGATTTTCAATGACGTTTTGAATACACAAGCAAAAACCTAACAAAAGAGACTGTGCACTATAGTAATGAGTCTGCGTTTAGTTTACCAAACTAACTAACGGATTTTAACACGCCATCAAACATATTGCAATAATCCTAAATGCATGTTGATTTAGTCTAAAACAGAATGGCTAACGTTTTACGCCTGCTGAGCTATTCTTTGGTATAAAAGCGGTGCGAATTAAAAGGTTTTTTTGGTCATATCTCAAGAACAAAAAGAAAAAGAAGTGACAAATTAAGAACTCAATACTGTATGAACAAAATTTGTTAGTTTGCAGTAATCATAATTGTCATTTACAATGTACTTTTGAATTAAGTTCATTACTAAAAAGTGACTTAAGTGGTTCATATGTAGTATTACATTCTTATGAAACCAAATTGAGCGCATTTTTCACTTTATCAATGTTTTGTGGCGTTCTTGAGAAATGAACAAAAAACGCTATTTTCTTGTGGTTTTTATAATAGTCTTGCTCTCTATTAAGACGTGTAAAGCATTTCCAATATAGTGTTATCATAGAGGAGTGTGGGAAATGTCCCAGAAATATGAAAAAGAAGTGGTGAGCTCTGTGCATTCTGATAGCTCTATTATAGGTGCGTATTCCGTGACGGTCCACTTTTTACTGAGGAAAACCTTGGGGAAACTCTTCAGTCAGAATGGCCGGTGCTTGGTATCGAAGTGGCGTCCTTCCGAATGAGAATAACGCGTCTTCCCGCTGAGCAACTTCTCAGAATTCAATCTTTCTTATTATATAAAATCATGACAAGGTAATTTATTTATCACTTCACGTAACCTTTCCTAGCAGCCAATTGTGTGGCACGATTGCAACTTCGCTGCAAACGACTATGGTCTAGAGAAGTGTGTAATTAAAATGTGTTTTTTCTCTCAATACTCACCCGTGTTCCAGATTTCACAACGTTTTTCTCTCTCTTCAAGAATTTTAAACTATCCTTTGAGACGAGTGAGTTGCTCTTTCTATGCTTGAAACACGCCGGCATTGATCTTAACTTCCTCCAAGTCAAAACGTCAAATGCACGAAAATGGCAAATAGAATCAAACTTTCCTGAAAGCTTTTACGAATGTAAACCATCTTAAATCCCGCGTCCGTATATTTTAGACACTAATGCCCGCTTTAAAAGGTTGTTGGAAGTTTCAAATGTACTTATCATTTTAATAGGCCTCTGCGCGGGTCTTTATTCTACCGACATCTCAGGCGTAAGAACCTTAATTCCGGAGGTTAATACAATGGGAGAACGATACACATGGAATAAAAAACAATTTAACTCATAGCTATTTATGCCCCTGAGGGAATTCTAATGAAATGTTTGTAACGTAAACAGCTCCATATATATTCATGCATCATCTTCTCTCGTGACCTGAATAGTGAATATATGAGTCCTAATCCCCTATTTCTGATAAAGAGACCAGAGGGATTACACAACGGTGAAATAAAATTTTCATTGCCATCTTTTTATGAGCAGCTGTAATATGTTAGTTGAAACCATTATTCTAAAGCAATAATAAAGCTTAAGTACGCGTCCCGTATAGGCAGAGACTAAACATTTTGAAATCTCTGTCCTAGATATAGATTTGATTTTTTTTTTAAATTTTGTTGGTTGCAAAATGTGGTAAGTGAAAACAATGCAGAGGTATACAGTAATCAAAGAAAAATCATGTGGCAGGAACATTGCTATGGTGATTGTTTTATTTGGGTTTTTGGAAATGTTTTTTAGTTACCATTTTTTTTTTTCATCTTAAGAAAGACAATTCTTAGTCAAAACACTGATTTATAAAAAGTGTTAGTAGTGGTTTTACAGTGACATGTTTTCATACCATGTACATCTTATTAACTTTCCAATTGTTTACCTTTCAAATTGGTCCACTACCTACATGAATTACGTGCTACTATGTTGTAAATAGATACACATACATATAGATGATGTTTGGTCTTGCTACTAACAAATCTTTCACCCGTACCTCGTCTGGACAAAGGACAAAAGAAATCGGATGTCCAGTAAGGAAGTTACATATAACAAAGGAACATAATGTAGGTAGGCTGCTTACAAATACCGGAGTACCCGTCTTTACCAAAACCAAGAGTCAACTTTCTGATCCACTTAAACGTATCAAGAATCAACTTATGAATAATTATACTTGTTAATTTTGGACGAAATGTACAATTTTGTATAGTTATAGTACTGGCGGTTTAGCAACCTAACATAGGTTATTTCTGTTAGTAGCGCAATACCATAAATTAGGATAATTTAAAGTTAATAGGATTTTTATTCATTCACTTATTTTACAATTTAAAATTAAGATTTTCTCACTTACAACGTATTATTATTGTAATAATTATTCCTATTATTATTCAACAGGCCTCATTATCTATTACACTTTCTTTTGTTTTCAAGCGATTCTTTGCATTTCATAAACTTCAATAATTATAGAAACATATTGAGAAATACGAGATCTGAAACGTTCTAACAATAGTCCCATAGGGCCATTGTCTTCCCAATAAGTTTTATATTGAACCATTCTTAATTTTATAATACGGCTGTTATTAAAATAAAATACAGCAACAGTTTGTTCAAAAATGTATATATTTTATATTACAAGATAAGCATTTTCGGCGTATTGATTTAGGTTTTAACTTGGTCAATGTTGAATCGAATTGAAAAACCTCTGTGATGACTAATACGGTGCGTGACATCATGGCTATATCTATATCATGTTATAGCCGGCAAGGCGAGCGACGTGGCCTGTTTTAACCTTAGAGCAGAGATGGTTTTAACAGTGCAATTGAAACCCGCATTTTAAATCCTTCGAAAAACCAGTTAAAATTTATTCGGTAATGAAAATCTTTTGCGGAAGTTTGTTATGGTTGTAACGTTAAAACTTTCATAACGCAAATGTTACGGAGCATTCTGTATTCTAATAATTTCTCTATTCCAGGATAATTATATCGTGTGGTGGTAGGATCAAACAATGGAGAGCATGGTCACTAACCTAAATATATATACGTACGTAGGGAAGTCTATAACATGAAGAACAATAATTACTGCAATAAACAGATACGGTGATCGTTATGTAGGAAGACTATAATATAATATTATGATATAAAAGTACTTTACAGCCGTAATTAGTCCAGTTACCTAAGTAGCATTGTTCAGTGCAAGAATATTAATCTCTAGCTTATGATTGATGAGATAACTTACATTAATAGTGAGGTGATCTAAGCTTGCATCCCCTATCGAGATCAAGTTGCAAAATGAAATTGAGAATCCAAACGTTTTGACAAAAAAAAACGAACAATTAGGAAGGCGTCCTCCAAGATTTTAGATTAACCCCGCACCTATTTTCGCTTCTACACACAATACTTGCAATACTATCTGGGTTAGAATCTAAAACATATTCATGTTATGGAATGAGAAATAGATTAAGAACTTTATAACTTAAAAAGCACATAAAACAACCATGCACTGCATTTAAACACCAGGGGGGTGAGTCTCGAATTCCACGTGGAAACACAACTTTCGACGTTTTGATTCCATGCATGGAATGGCAATTCCGAATTGTCGTAGTCTCGAGTTTTGTTTCCGACTATCGGAAGCGTTTATTGAAACTCATGTAGGATTCCGTCACTAGCGGCTAGGACCAGAATGTCTCGGCTTTTTAGCCAATTAGAAGCTTCGTTATAAAGAGGGGCGTGGTTTCGAGCCAGTCATTTGAAATGGAACAAATGTATCATTGTCAAAATGGCAAGGTAATTACTTCGTCTTCGACGCCTTATTATTACGTTAATTATCATTAGTTATTTCTATACTTTGTTTTCAATATTAATATATTATATATTATAATATATTTTAATATTATTAATATTATAATATGTACTATTTTTGTTGTATTCAGTTATTCACCTCTAAATGGAGGTAGTAGTAGATAATAGTAAAATTCATACATTATACCAACATTCTTCAATTGTACAATTAGGCCTAGTTTTGAGAGCTATAATATCTGTGTCACTCAATTTTATTAATATTATTATAACATTATTTTTAAGACTTAAGACAATCAAAATCAATAATCATAACCTAAACTAAAGACAAAATGTAAGCCTGACTTTGCATTGTTCACATTACTTATTTCCTATTGTTTTTTTTTTTAGTTTAGTTTAGTTTAGATTAGTTTAGTTTAGTCTAGTGTAATGATAATCTGTCGATGTAAAGAGCGTAAGCTCATTCTGACAAATAAAGATTATCATTATTATTATTATTGCCGTTATTGCTGATACACGTATTATACATGTCAAAATGGCAACACAATACACTAGCATTACATGTTATTTATTAAACAAAGCAGTTTATTAATTAGAGAATTATACTTTCGTAAAAAGGCCCAAGAAACTAGGCATACAAAACATGGTAGACAAAAACACGATTAAAAACCCGAAATTTCATTTTCAGGAAAAAATATTTAATTCTTGTTCATTATTAGTGCCAACACTTTAGATTATAAGAGCGAAAAAAGAACGGATACGTCGGGAATCGAACCCGAGATTTTTTGGTGCAAGGCGCGGACGCACTCGCCGAGCCACGGCTGCGGATGAAAATTGGCAAACCTTAATTGTAAACTTTTTTGGCCGTTTGTAGGCCTGAGGCCCCAGGCATATTAAAAATTAGAATTATTGCTTTTTAATATTTTATTGTACTTCACTCATCCGTAACTTAATTTAATTAATCACTTTTGACCTAAATATACATAGGTAAAACGATATTTAAGCCCTGCCATTCTTCGAAGCGTCCATTTTCCATGGAACACATGATGCTCTGACGTCACTTTCGTCTGTCGAATGTACTTCCGACAGCAAAATAGTAGAAGGAATCGAAATCATTTTCTTCAACGCGGAATAGGAATCGAAAGTACGTCGAGACTACTGATTGTCGAAAGTAAGCGTGGAAAGCAGTCATTCCACGTGAAAAAAGCGTCGAGACTCACCCCCCAGTAAAATATTCGTCATGCAATTAGACTTGGCGGACGCACTCGGTGGAAACCTAACCCTCCCTCGATCATGCTAGGTAATGATATCCATACCATTCACATTACTGGGCCTTATGATTTATACAGACACAGATTTCAAATTATTCAGTAAACTCCCCAGCTAGGTCAGCACAATTTCTTCAAACTGAAACATATTTTGAAATATCAACAATAAGAAAATGAACGATACAAAAATCCGTCCTCACTTGGACTAAAATCCTGATTTTCTGCTTGGGGGGGATGTGCCTTGAAATTTTTGACACAGCGCTGAGTCTTATTGTCTTATTCTTCTATCTCTCGGTCGGGTTCGGTCTATCTCTCATTGAAGTGATGATAAAGTCGCTCCACAGCAACTTTGAGGTTGGGGACGTCACAGATGGGCGTGTCGGAGCCAATCAGCGGGCGGCTTTCACCAATACTCACATTTGGTTGGCCAAGCCTCACTCATCTGTGACGTTCTCAGCCCCAAAGTTGTTGTGGAGCGACTTAAACTACAGCGACTAAGAACCAGTATACAATCTCTTAATAGGAAAGTTATTTGTAGCTATTTGGAGGATTTCAAGAGTTTTGATTGGTGGTTGCCATGGAGAAAACAAACTTTTCGACAAATTAGTTATTGCGACATTGTAAGACTGGACCTTACTAATACTACCCAACCCAGTACTACTGCCACTAATACTTATGATAAATATAATGTTTCAATAACACTTATTGTCAAAGTACGCAGCTATAATATTAACCTACCAAGTAAGAATCCTTTTAAATTCTCAGAAGAAAAGAAGGAGAAAAGTGTTTTAATCTCGTGGGATTATATTACTATGTAATGACAATCTCTGTACTTATCTTCGCTTCAATAAAATATACCAAACTGATAAACTTATGGTTGCCCTTTGTCAATAAGGGGGCCCAACAGGAACGTAGTTCTTTATCTTTCTATCCTATTCTACTCACTTTCCTCACAGGCGGTTTAGCAGAAAACTAAAACCTCTCATCTCTGCGTACACAAGACGTGCGATCGTTGTTATTATTGAATAAACGTATTTTATCAATATTGTTATGCAAATGTGTGTGGGCAGTGTTAAAGTTGTGTTCACATGGTGCACAAAGAGCAAATAACGCGTGCCTGATATGCTCTTTGTATGGGGAGGGGAAGTATGATCACATCTCGCATAAATATTCAAGCGTGGCATATTTTCAACTTGGCAAGTCACAGAATTCCCCCATATATAGACTGACTGACAAACAAAATGTGTACTTTAGAATTCCCTAAATATCGTGTTCGTACAGATAGATATAACGTATGAATGCAAATGAAAAGTCTGATATTAAAATTGGAGGACACGTTGTTTAATATCGATGCTTCGGAAAGTGAAATAAAATATTTTTCTAGGTATTGAACTAAGATTGAAATAAATTAAGCCTATTTGGATGTATCAAAATGTATAAAGTATGATTTTATTTTAAACGTTTTCTTTGTATAACTAATACAAAATTTGGATACACTAAAAAGCAAATGAGTTTTTTCGTACTTTTCTAAAAAAAACATTAAAATTAGAGTAAATTCGAATGTGATCGATAACAGTAATTCACATAACATGTTTACGGCTGCGGTTGTACGTTTCCCAGACAAAATGTCAAGGTTTTTCCCACCTTAATACTCATATAATGCCAATACTCTTATATTTACTTCCAATTGATGTGCTGTACGTCGGCCACAGCCCTTTAAAGGTCAGACGAACCGATAACAATTTACCGCCGACATAATGCCCGACCGTGGTGCTTGGAACAAATTTTGTTCGCATTCAGAATGAACTGCTTGAAGATAATGATGATTACTAGACCAGACCTACTGGGCCGAACTGTTACGATCTTGCACGAGGATAATCGAGATGGTTCGTGGAGGTGGATGTAATTTTGTTGTGGTCCCGATTCTACCGTGACTACGTAGGTCAACTGAAGAAATACATTAGATCAGTTCATGGGATGATTAGTGTTGAATCTAGATAAACCTCTGGAATTAAAGTGTATGACTAGCAACAGTTAAGATCCATTATTTACCAGTGTTTAGTATAAGTACATTAAGTCGCACTATTTATATTAATGATGTCAATATCATATGGCTTACCCCACTTCACGTAAAGCTCATAAAAGTTTCTGATATTTAAGGTAAACGCTCCAATTGCATGAATTACACATTAGGACTAGAACTGAATACTATTATGTTTAAACATGGCATACAAATGTATACCATTGGTCTAGTCCGTATAGTGGCAGCCTTAAGACGTAGCAATAGAGTTGAAAATGATTATCATTTATTCTGCTCCTGTACTGTCTGGTAACTCGAGTAAAGCCCTTCAAGCCAGTGAATCGTTCCAAGCTTCCAAGCTTCAGACAAGACAACAAAATGCAATTACGTACACGTATCACGCAATCGCAACATAAGGCGTATATTCACTTGATTTTGAATTCCTTTTTCCTATTGAGGGTCGTCAAATCTTACACAGTAAGTTCGAAATACCAACCCGAATAATTATAATATTACAAATATGTTTCGTACTGGACTTAGATCTTACGAACCAAAATTAAGCCCTGCTGATTTTTACGATATGGTTTAGCACTATTGATATATGATTTTAAAACAGTAATTTAATATTGGTTTAATAACGGTTTTGGCATTGGCCGTAGTCTTTCATTATGATTGTGTTATATGTGTGTGGTTATGGTGGAAGACTAGAAGTTAAATTATCCTAAAGGTAGGTTTAATGATTTTCCAGCTGACATACAGAGCACAGAACTACGTTTGAATCTTAAAAGGGTACTGAGGGAACACATGTAGACAAAACAAAAATTATAAAATATAATGACTGCTTTCGTTTAAAAACACAAAGAAATGTGTGTAGGGAATATTCCAATTTTGTTTATGCTGTACGGTTAGTGGATGCTATGTATTTATTTTATCATTATTTGGAATAATGTTTTATGCTTATGAAAATGTAATTCGTTTGGCAGGTTTCTGTGTAAAATTCGAATATTTGTTGAATATTTGTGAAGATTTCATCATGATTTTTAAAAAATGAGGGAAAATGTTTAAATAGATTAAACACTGATACTTAGAATTATTCCTGGGTACTCGGGGTAGTGATAGGAGATTCTTGTTCAGAGCTGGCGTTACAGAATAATAATACCTATATCGCAAGTTGTAAGCTGTACTGATATCGATGAGAAAGCCTGAGCCTTGGCCTAGCCAACTGTATTCATTTTAATATTTTATGAATATTGCACTTTATGAGCAATAAATTATTACACTTTATGGGGTTTGCGCCTCACGCCCATATACAATGATAAGTGGATACATTATACATGTAAACTCACTAGTACATTCATACGCCTGCAAGGGATTATCATGTGTTAAAAGTAGCATCACAACCGGTGTCTTTGTCAAGACAAACATTTCTTCTTTTCTTTTCTACCTATATCCATCCATCTCCACAAAACTTTACGATCTCTAAATTGACATAATGTCCCCAATAAGGCCCCCAACAACGTCGACCAAGCTTCAAACTTTTCGACAGGAGTGTACATCATTAGGACCTCCCTCCGAGATCGTAATGAAATTCTTGGCTCAGAAATCATTGTCTCATGTAGCACAGTTATTTCCTCATTAGACGTAAAGTGAATGAAAAAAGCAGCTCCCACATTTGAGCCGTTTTATGTAAACCAACGCTTATTTTTCAAACGATTTTAATAAACGGTGGGAGGGGAAGTAGTTAACTCACAGACTAAGGGAGGAATTGTGTCAAGAGGACATGATGAGCGCTCCATTAAAAAACATAAACAATATTCTGAGAACCGGCTTCACTACAATATAGCACCACAAAAAACACGACACAAATATTCTACCATGACGTTGATACTAAAAATATAAAAATCAGCTATTCAGTATTTAATATTTTGATACTTCTAAATGTATAATCATATAATCGAGTTTCAGTTTTGAGTTTTTGATTGATTGATTTTTAGTTAAGGGTTTATCGAGTAATGGAAGGGGAAAGGAGTAAGGGAACAGAAATACCCCTGCGCAGCTAACTTGCCTCATGAAATGAAATTTGAAGTTCTCCTATACTTATATTAAAAATACATTCCCTGTTCACTGCATATAGCAATATTTTGACGGTTAAATAATTTATTAACTGCTAAATTAAACTAAATTATTTACTAGCGAATCTTAATAAGAAACCTGCACAGGAACAATTTCTCTCTTCGGAGCCCTCATTCAAGTACGTTGTCAGGCGCAAGATGCAACCGGTTGCAACTTGCCCAGCTTGCGCGATGCGACGCAATACGGACCACCTAACAATGTTCTGGAATGAGGGCCCAACTAGGTATTGTTTTTTTTTTTTTTTTTTTTTTTTATAATCGACGCTCACACTTTTTTTTTTATTAAAACGTATGTGGTCATCAAACCAAACAATGAAACCATAAAACTTAAACCATTCCAAGGGAACCTGAGTTTTGTCCCTGATTTAAACAATAATACATATTTCAAACAATAACAACGTAAAATAAATTAATAAAGTATAAAGTATATTTTGCGATTTCCCCTGATGCACTGGTGGGTTTGACAAACTCCTTGCCATTTATTTAATTATTTATATTTAGTTTAGAACTTTAGTGTCCACTTTTGGGTGGGGGGAAACAGATTTCTAGGAAGGTATGATGATTTTTGGCCCAGGGACTGCTACCTTATCGTGGTGGGCAGGTTTGCGTGCTTTGTTGATCCCGAGAGCTTTGCCGGCGGAAGCGTATGCTTCTGGTAGGGCCACCCTAGCCGGACTGGTCGAGGAGGAGAAGTCAGACGAAGTGCAGTCCACACCCCAATCCCCTTTTATTCCCCTTTCTCCTTTCCTCACGCGCCCTTTTACTTGCCCCTTTCCTCCAAACAGCCCCCTATTTCATCTTCATATATCACCCACTCATTGTCTCGATTAGCCTCGTTGCAAAAATATGAGACGTTAAGCCCAAATAATCAACATTTGATAGATGAGGCTTTTTTGCTTCTGTGTTTAGATTCCATCGATGAGTGGTACGTATGGCTGTTAGTATGACAATCCCAACATTCATCTTGTAACTCAGGATAACCTTCAGTCAGGATTGACGGTACAGGGTATCGAACCAGTGACGTCCCGGATTAAAGCTTCGTGTGCTACCACTGAGCTATCATCCCTATCGGTAATTAGAATAGTTAGCTTGGGACCACTATACAATAATCACAACACTAAAATAGGGATTTAGGAGATCTACGTTATTTACGGGCTATAACATTTACAGTCATCATTATACCTACACGAGTAGAACATCTCTCGCTTTTCCCTTTTTTCGGCAACAAAAAGGGTAATTATCAGTGATAAAGCGAGTTTCACAATGTGTGTATCCGGTGAGGTCCGCACTTCCAGCTGACTCGGAGGCACGTGAAGGGTACAACATGAATCACACGCCTATAGCTATGATGTATGATATCAATTGATAGTATTCATTCTATTCTAACTCAGTTCAGTTCAAGCTCCAGTGAACTTAGGACATTGACGATTATATATTAATCACGTTTTGTTTCCATAACGCAGGATGCTAAGTGTGGCCCATGGCGGAAGTCAGAAGTATTGTTTTTCATCACTACGTAATTGGATCAAATTACCAAGGTAGTTTTAACTTCACACATGAGCTGTCATGTTTTGATGAACCTTCCTACAATAAACTAGCATCTAATTCCAGGAACGTGAACACAAAATGGGTTATAGTGGAGCCTACGTTGAATATTATTACTGTTACTGTCAACACCAATAAAATGTGTTGTGTACCTCATTGTTATATGTCACTTCACCTTCGCTCTGACAGACAGGTTTTTGTTTTAGTGTGGCTATTCCAACCGTTTTTTCCTTTCGTTTTTTTGGTCCAAATGCAAACAACTACACATTTTTTACAACTCATACTATCAATATTACGTTTTATTTTCACGCTATACGGAATCATAATATTAACGAGCAAGATGAAAGGGTGAAAGCTAACATTTTGATATTGCTTCGGCACAACTTTTTTATGGGATGTAGTTTGTAAAAAATACATTTTCAATAGTTTTCGGTATAAATGCATTTTTCGTCCGACGGTATGAAAAAAAAGAAAAACATATTTGCACCGGTTCACGAACAAATGTATTGTAAACTTCATTGTAAAAACAACTGTGTTAAAGCACTACAAAAATGTGAACCTTTACAATTTCATCTTGCTCGCTAATAATATGATTCCGTAATGGTAATAACTCCAAACGTATTAACTTATTTCACTAGTAGAAACATGTGTCACGCAGTCATTAATTCGTTGGAGTCGTACACATCTCAGTTTTCGTTTTGCAGTGTGTAGCTTTCTTGACTTGCTTGAAAACTTTATTTCGTGCGGTTGATGGTTGTATTTTCCCTGAGCATCACATTAATTATGGTTTAAACGTGATGGCGGGTAGTGGGAGAAACTAGAAGTGGCACGTAGACTGCTTCCGTTGAGAAACGCAGGGCGTCCCATACGAAGCGGACCGCCCGATGTTTCTTGCCCCAGCATCCACTGACGCCCAGATGAACGGAGATGCGAGACTAGCTGATGATCATCTTCCAATTTACTCTAACTAGCGTAACCTATATTCACAGCAGGCAATTGGCTAAAGCTACACCACCTTCCGGCCTCGATTAATGCTTCATATGTCAACTGACTATAGACCACAGAGGCTAAAACTATAAGATTAAGATGATGATATTTGGACTCAACGTCTCATATTTCGGCAAAATTGCTAACGAGACGATTATGAAGAAGATTCAGTGCCATATGATTGAGAGACATGCCCAAGTCTATGATTACTCAGCTTCTTCAAATAGTTGTCAAGGACATTAACTGATTAGCATGTCTCAAATTGATCACCACACAACTGTCACTAACTCTAAATTATTTGTGTCATTACATACTGGACATAACAGGTACATCAATTGATGATAAGGTGTTCACTCGACAACTGTAACCTATTTTACCATGTTGACTTAGGGCTTTGACATAGGCCAATGCCTCACCATTTAGTTATCGAGTTGGGTTGTTAGGGGGGGGGGGGGGGGGGGTAGGGGGGGTCATTAGGCTGTTGCGGTCAAAGGAGCATGTTCCCATTATCACGACATGTATTCTCCCGTAGGGTGCAAATAGCGGCTTGTTCAACGAACCCGTTCTATCACAGTCAAGCTTATGCGTGCCATAGTGACAGAGGTAAGCTGTATAGGCACGCAATAGTTGTCATGATTTGTTCACTTGTCTACAGCCCCAGTAGATATCAGAACAAAAACAAGTAGTATATGTGCCTTGATTAACACATCAACCACAAGAAAAGTTGAAACGGGGAGTGACATATTGTAATAATACTTGGCGAAAGTGAGGTTTGTTTATAAACAAGGATAATAACCGAGACATTAAAACGAAACTAGAGCATTTTTATTCACATCCACCACCAGAAAGTTGAAATTGGGTGAGTTTTCCGAAACAATCGGAAATCGATTTTATTTCTACGCCCGTGCGATGGATGAGAGTAGAAAGTAGTAAGTCGCGCACACGGAAAATCATAACCATTCAACAAAATAGTTTTGTATGTTTAGTTATTGACACAATCTGATATATATTCATAG
The DNA here is from genome assembly GCA_945910005.1 of Isoperla grammatica. Classification (NCBI taxonomy): domain Eukaryota; kingdom Metazoa; phylum Arthropoda; class Insecta; order Plecoptera; family Perlodidae; genus Isoperla; species Isoperla grammatica. Next base: position 23,793,939 of record OX246746.1, read on the forward strand.
ATAACATCGGACTGAGAGAGAGAAGTTCGAATCACTGGTGTATTTCTGTCGTGTAATAGTTCCCAGAAAACTGAAAGATCTTGAACATATTTAGAAACTATTTAGTCCAGTAGCTCAATAGACTGAAGTGTTGAATGAGGACATCTGGAGGTTGTACAGTCGAGTCACACATGTAATACGTTAATTACAGATTTCTGTCACATCGTAATACCACAAAGATCAGACAAGCGCAAATACCTGTAAAATCACGCTGTAAAGCTGATGAGATATGAGGCAGGGATTGGCTTTGTATGTGATACCCGTATGTTGTTGTTTAGATACACCACAAATTAATTGCAGCAATGTAGTTCAAGGTTAGTCCTTTGGACTCGGCATGTATTACACCATTACACAACAGTAACACGTGGAATGTCCTGTGGTCCTGATAGCTTACTGAGAATTAGCATCGGTACTTTCAACAGGAGTTTGGAAGGACCAGGAGCAGTATCTGCAATAGAATAGAATAGAAGAATGTTTATTGAATAATTAAGATACGTTACATACATTGCTTATTTTGGCCACAGTAGGAAAACAATCTCCTGAGGTGTGGCCATTTAATGAACAAAATGATACATATAAACTAGGAACTTATACACTAAGATAATAATAAGAAAAGACAAGATTACTAGTAAATACAATATTTTAATAATTAGTATAAATTTGAGAGAACAGTTCATAATGTAAAGAAAACTATTGGCCTACTAACTAATGTTTATTTTATTTTATTTGTATAAAACTGTATATAAACACTGATAACAACCAATTTTTCACAAATAGACATCGTTTAAAGTTTGACGATTTCAATGACGCTTTAAATAGTAAATTTCCTTGATCAAACCAAGTATAGGTATCTATATTTTTGTATTATATCAAAATGTGTAACAAAATATTGATTTGTCAGTTAAAGTTAGTGAAGCACGTATTACTTATATTTTGCTAAATTTTTCCCTTTTTCATGTATCAATTTGTTTATAGTTTGAGAAGGTTATGTGGGAAAAAAGTTACAGATTTAGATGACCTGTTTGTTAACGTCAACCGTCAAGTTTGTAAATTGACTGTAATTTATTCCAATGAATAGTCCGAGAGGTTTAACCTTATGTGGGGATTGGGGAATGAAACCTAATGCAGATTCTGAGAAAAAGAGTTAATATTAAATAATATAATAAGTAAAATAATGGTGATAGTAATCATCATCAAAATATGTTAAAAAATCCATGTTTTGGTTCCAAACAGTTTTCTGTTATTCTCTGTTTCCTGGCAATCTTTTATTTCTACCTAGTGCTTATTCAGTACAAACATACAAACAAATATTACAAACTATATATAGAACAATTGCATAGTAGAAAGTATAAAAAAGGTACAATCTATTAGCATTGTTACACTAAAAGCAGGAACAAACCCACAAGTCCAATAAGCCAGGCAAAACAACAACGCTCCACACATTACGTTGCGGATGTTGAAGTTGTATCCTGTAACACTGGTCTTGACAGTTACTAAGCCGATTATACATTTAGCACATTTCTACACAGGGGATTTTCGCTTTGCTCTTCATCTTTGAGTGATATAATCGCTATTAGTCTCTGCTGCAGAACGGGCTCTGGCAGCTGTATGTGCACATTATATTATTAACTACTGTTCATCTCGCATACAAACAATGCAGGATAACTCTTACGAATAATAAAGCAAACAAAACAGGGCTAAGTATTCTTTATTGTCTGAGCATTGAGATTTTTATCATTTGAATTTTAAATTTGTTTTTATATATCCTTGGAAAGCTTTTAGAATTTCATAATCTAAGACATTCGGTAAGAAACGTCTGCGTCATACATTTCTGTTGCCAGTTATGTTGGCGCCGTTCATTTGTTATTGTTCTCATTCACAAGCTTCTAGCCAAAAGCTTGTGGTTTTGTAGACAATATCGTCTTTATGATTGATTCGTACACTTAACTCACTATGATGTGTTGTTCTACATCGATAGGGAACTCAATGGTAGCACACGAGGCTCAGATTTGGAAGGTTTTCGATTCCAAACCCTCTACCGGCAATCGTGATATAATGTCTTATGCGAGTTTTCCTGTCACAAGGCGAATCCAAGGATAGGGTAATAGTAAAAGTTCTCGGAAATTCCTTTCCTACTATTTTAAAGACTACAATACCTATTACCTTGCATAGTATTTAATACACCCGTGCTAAAACTGCATTTAATGCACTTATCTCGAAAACCAGTGTCGAATCACCAACCTCGAACACCAAAACATGCGAAATGTTTACTTTAAGATGGGTCTTCAACGGGTGGAAAGGCATATGGTTTTTGGGATGAGAATTAATTTATTAAATATTATTCTTCACTAAATAATCAAACTTTGACCTGCGGTTTTTTCCTTGCTGCTAATAGTACATTCAGGTTTACCAGTGGAAGTATATATACTGAAACAGCATTTTACAATAGATTATGTTTACAGCCCACGTGGATGCAAAATATTCTTCTATTTTCCTCCTCTTTGGTCTTACTTCTTGATAGGCAATCTATAATGAACAATTTTGTTGAGATATAATTTTTCTTGTGTGTTTATATGACTGTGAATTGAAGCAAATGTTTAAACTGTGAACTAATTTATGTATTATATTAATTTATGTATTATATTAATCTATCTAATTTGATCTTAGAACAAAACTTGTCCGTTTCCACCGAAACGGTAACTAGGCTATGTATTTACTATAGCATCCTCAAACTTCTACGGTCACAGTGCAATCAATTTAGTTTACTTTATGCACACGTAACAAAATGTGCACCTTGAATGTTTTCACAGGGCTAAAAAATCAAATAAAAAAACACATTTGTATAACTAGAAGTTACTCTTGGACTTTGTTGAAAAATGTCTCATTGTTGCTCACAGTTGCTAAACTTTATTACATTTCGTAAACTACTCAGCCAACGGAACTTTGAGGGAATTCTTAGTTTGTTTTGATTTACCTGCCTACTTTTTAGATCAATTATTTGCTAAGCGTGTTTGTAGATCAAATTTTACCAACAGCTTCACGTTAAGTTGTCGTTATGAAAAATTGTTTCTTATGATCTCACGTAGAATTTTCTTGTTATGTCATTCAGTATTATTCAGTATTATTGAAGGGTTTTTAAACCTCTTACATTTTATGAAACATTGCTACGAGTTAAAGGAAAATACAATTCATAAAAAAAAAACGTGTGCCATAAAATATTCCATTTATTTCTATTTTTATTTATCGAGTTTATTCGCGATATAGTTTGCCAAATTGTAGTATGAAATATTGCTTCCTCAATATTCCTTCAGTTACTAAATTATTTTGTATTTTAAATGATTTTATTTTCAATAAAACGTTTTACTGAATGGTACGTTTTGGATTCTCATACATCCAATAAATTTGAAATTTGCTTAAATTGATAAATTGAGTTCTTAAATTCAGAACTTGCTTTGAAAACACAACATTTTTAAATGTCCATATTTCACTTGTATTTTAAACATAAAACTAAATAATTCTTTAATATTATAATATTTATTTCTCTATATCTAGCTTTAACGTAATAATCAGTTATAATTTTGTTAGTAACTCTCCCTAAAGAAAGAAGTCGAGGATTTGGGAGGCTTTATTAGGGCTAATACTGCCTTCTTCAGCTTGTTACGAGAACCTATAATATGTTCGAAAGACAAAGAATTACATAATGCATGTTTTTATATCTAAAGCCTGTTTACCAATTTGATGTCATATTCATCTTGTATTACATTTCTATGTAATCTACATTATATGTACACAGTTCATCTTGTAATAATATCATTACTCAAATCTCAAATTTCAGAAATGCCTATAATCTTAGCTTTAGTTGTTAAGCATAGTTGTTTTCCTAAATATGTTAAGTACTCTATATAATATTGCACTTGTGGGACTTTTGTTCCGTTGTCAATAAAGAATAAATTATATGAACGAGAAAAATCTCGAAAAAATCATTCACGATTTCCTAGGACGGGAATAGAACCAGAAAATTTCCGGTTTAGTTTCGTCTATACCGTTTTAACGCTGAGTAATTTCTGTTAGTTTTACAGCTTATCGGGTATTGTACATTGGAATACTCTAGTGTATTGAGTGACTAGTTTAGTGTTGTACAACTTTTCAAACTGTTCGTATTCTATCCACCCAGTACAGATCTGAACATTTACAAACCGAACTTATTTAGATGCACAGAAGTTATTTTAGTTAGACCATTGTAAACTATACCGTTCAAAATGCAGTGAAGCCGAGTTAGTACAGAAGTGGGAGTTGGATGCACCAAAGTCTAGTTTTAATAGTAACCTATTTACGTTAGCTTTCAGAAGAGCAATTATCTCTTCAGATCTAAGCTGAAATAACATAAACAGTAAGTATGTCAAGACTATGAAGAGTATGAAACCGTGCACACAAATTAAACACAACCAGCTGCATAAATTTGCACCACATCCTTCCAGCAGCTGAAAAACCCTCGTGTCTGGCAACGAGTTGTCTGCTTGTTTAGTATTATGTTGAACACAGAAATATACAAACTTGAGACTGCGGACCAAACAAAAACTTACACGTATAAAAAATGCGTTCGCGAAGAAAATTATTTAATATTTATGAATAACAATAATTATTAAAAGCAATAGTCTGGCGGACAAATCTGTGTTTTAAAGCACGCAATTTAAATATAATGGTTGTTTCAACAAACCATAGTAACAGCCAATAATTATCACAGATAACACAGGATAAGTTGTGTTTCCAAAGCTTTTAGTGCAAAGTATAATTTGAAGCGTCCTTCTAGCATATGCACGAAAACCAATCTTGTGACGCATAGCAAAGCGAAGTGAGCCAACAGACAACACATTTCTTTGGAAATATCCAACAATTTACGGACATTCCATCCACGTACTTTAAATTATAATATATATTTCATGTTAATAACATATGTTTATACTGAAGTGACGAATCTATAGTAATAATTATTGTTTCATTGATTCGACGGAGCTAAAAAGTTTATATTTCTGCAACGAGGCTATTCGAGACGATGAGCGGATGCTTTTCATGAATAATAGCGCAGGGGGGTCGAAGCTCAAGATAAGGGTTGAGCAGGGAAGGGTGGAAAAGGGTAAGATAGGAGGGGGCTGGATGGAGGTTCTACTCCAACAAGATCAATAAGTGTGAAAAGAATAATAGGAAAGGTTAAGAAAAATAATGAGTAAGAAGACCGACACCATAATGGGACCATTCAAGATGGGTATTAGTAATATTGTTGCGGTGACCAGTTTTGATTCTGAACGGAATTGCTACTCAAAACTTGCTTCAACAACAGTAAGGAATGTGCATTCAGTTTATACTGTTGTGGCTTCATCTAAATATAAACATTGTACAACACAACAAGTAAATGTGTCTCTTCTCGGCACAACAATCCATTAAAATTTTGGGAAATTGTTTCAAAATAGAATACGTTGTTTTTTATTTTCTCATTTCCATGTAATCTGTGCCTTATTATTTCTATATTTCATTACATATATTTCCTAGTTATAAACAGAACTAACTTTTGAACATCTCGCTCAGAGTTAAACCCCAGCAACGTGATGCCATGTGAAACTATTCCACACATGACCTATAACTGTTCAAAGGTCCCTTTCAAGCACTGAGTGTAACCAAACGGCCGCACTAAGCTGCTTTGCGCGTACACAAGTTAAAGTATGGACAGTCCCAGTCGGCTTTTATGGTTGTATGTACCACGTTACACAAGACTTAGTATACCGTCACTATTCTTTGAGACTTAGTTGGATTCAGACACCAATCATGCTTTCAAAAGAAATGTACTCACTCACGAACCACTACCCTTTCATGTTAACATCTGTAGTAAAACCATTTATATTTTCACAGTAATGGTGTTTTGCCGGGTAAGAAAAAGAACTCGGAACATATCAGAGAGGAAATAACATAGTCTATGGGAGGGGTAGATTCTGCAATTACATCTTTGATGCAATTCGTCTCACTACTGGCTCTGACCTAAAACATAAACCAGGGACCGTCAATTAAAATCAAAGGAGGTCCAGTCACAAAGTTTATAAGTTATCGTGAGGTCCAAGGCGTTTCAATGAGAAAAATTGCGCCTCCAGTCCTGAACCGTTTTCCGAAAATCGGGCTCTCTAATAACAAAATAAAATATTACTGAAATTACTAAAGAGCGTAGGTCGACATTCAACTCATCCACAACCATACGCGAAATGTCACAACCTGCAATATTTCTGTAGAAATAAGCAGTAGCCTAAACGTAATTATATTTTAAGCAAAGAGATATTTTACTCTTAAACCGTTATCACACAACAGTTATCTTAGTATTTAAGCAGAATTTTGCAGGAAACTCAGGGTGGGTTCTAAAAGAATAGTTTTTTGTTTGAGTCTCCAAAGCATTGGGAGTCCACTCGACATCTTTATACAGCTATAACTTGTCCAGTAGCTGAGTAGCTGACGGTAGTTTCATTAACTATTTTGGAGAAACCGGTTTTTATACGTAGGTAATACCTAAAATCCGTCATGGACGAAAACCGGGCTATCACCAGACAAATGTTAGCTTGAGCCACGAATACCTCGACTGACAGATGGTACGGTGGAGTGAGGCCATAGCAATGTTATACTTTAATTGCATAGCTTTGCTTCTTGGGTTTCATCCTAGCTTTGAGCGGAGACAGAATTAGCTGAAGCCTTGTCTACGGTTACTTGAGACGAGTGGCTATGAGTACACTCGTTATTGTAAATCCCTGGAAGATCAACATGTGACAGATTAGTTCAGGAGAGAGTTCAGAGGTTCAAACCCAAGCTCGTCCTTCTTCCAAGAGAGTCGCTGAGATGGGCAAAGAATTTTTATTAATTCCAATACTCTTTCATGTTTCAAATGAAAATACTTGAAGAGTCAGTAAAAGTGTATTTAATTTGCACCTGCATGTCGTACCATATACACAACAAAAGACGTCTTCCACGAAGGGCCTTGTAGAGCTGGAAGAACACAGGAGACCATGATTGGTGTCAAATGGTTTCAAACCAGTCATTTACCAATAACTTAGCCAACATGTTGTTTCTCTAGCAGAATCGAGAAACGTTTGTGATATCGGTGGTAGTACACTTGTGTCCCTAGGCTATATTCTGTAAAGCACACGAATGTACAGTGTATCACTCCTCAGATTACCCATGTGTGTCATTCGGTTAGGATTGCCGATGGTCAGAATCAAACCGGTGCTCTCGTCTGGCAGCCCTAAGCCACCATTTATTAGCAGTGTGCAGATAGCGTATCAAATGTTCAATGGGTAATTTAGGTTGGTTTTAACCAGTTAGGCACTATTTCCACATTGAATGCATTTTGTTATCATCTGTCATTGCACCAACTGAGGTTAGTTTTAAGTGTAACCATTCCCGCACTACTTGTCATGTTCATATACCACCACTTAAACAATTCTACATGTTGATTTTGTATTAAGGCCACTGAGCGATAGAAAAAAAGAGGTGTGTAGGATATAATTAAGCAATAACTTATGAATGGATTTATAATATGAAAGCTCTACTGCTTTTTGGTAACATTAGTACACCTCTCAAATAAATTCACTCGCAATTAATTTTTTCATACATATGAGAATATACCTAACGTAATCTATAGTAAAACAACAATAGTATAACCACAGGAGTGGAACATTAGTTGTATTGCTAAGGCAGTACATGAGTAAAATTATATTTAAATACATTTCCATTTAAAAATTACAATCCTTTTGAAAAGATTTATAGAACTGAGAATTTTCAAACAACGTTTAATTAATTTTACCCCTGGAACGGAATATGGCAAAGAATGCAAAAAGTTCCAACATGTTCAAACGGAAGAGCTAATAAAAACGATTGTGTACCTCTGAAAATACTTGGAACTTGATGTACAGATAGGATCGTGCTTCTTTTCAATTCTCAATTTGATTTCTTGACGTACCAAAACTGTTTTCATGGTCTTAAAAATACGATTATAATATAATATTTATAAAATACAATATATAAAATTGTCTTCTGTCTATAAATACTGATGTATTTTATTAACGTATTACAGTGCTTAGATGGTTCTCTAGATTTTAGAGTTTTCTACAAAAACTCCAACTGCATTATTTTGGTAATAATTCTTAAAGTCAATTAACAACGTTTTGCTAATAATCCTGAGCATTAAGTGGTATCTTAAGATAAGCAACTTCCAAACTCTAGCATTAGCCTCCGCATTTGTCGACGTCCATCCTAAATCTTGCCGGGTGACAGCTTAACAATGGATTCTTAAACAAACATAACACCTCCTAACAAGGAATACCCAACATTTGTTAACATCAGAATCTTAGTACGTTACCTTAATCTAACTCATGCTTAATTAATCAGCCTTAAATACTACATAAATTCTTGTTACTTGAAGTTCTAATTCGGGGCTACTGTTTGCGACGGTAGAAAGGACAAAGGCTAACACGATAAAGATTATTCTTGACAACGCTAGAGATGTTGGAGAGTTACGCTGAAATAGTTAAGACATTTTTATTCTTTTTTTTTTTGCAGACAAGTTTAATTAATTTCTCATAATTGATATACCCAAGCAACACCAGAATATAATTTCCTATACCTTTCTAAGCAGCCTTTTGAGTGTGAACAAAATACAGACGAACACATTTTCTCCTCCTACAGGAGTTCATTTACCTTGGTTGCCGTTATTTGTATAATTTATTTTTTCATGGTGGACAGTGACGATATTACGTAAAAGTCTTGCGATGTCAAAATCGAAACGAATTTTTTAAATTAATTCATATGTAACTAGCCAAATGTGAGACCCTTCGCGAGCTGATTTCTATTAATCATTGTAATATTTATACTGAAAATTAACTTTTTAAATATTTTACACATGTTTCCACCTGCTAATTTGCCTATATTATTCTATGCACCAATGCGTAATCAAGTATACGGAAAAACGACCCCCCCTTCTCCCCCTCAGTCACTGCTCCATGTCCAATAACATTTTTACCAAACTGGATTTGTCAACCTTATTTTGCTAGGTGATACCCTGTGATACCCTAATGATACCCTGGTATCACTATTTGTACTAATACACCACTATAGACACTATGGGCATACAATATTTATGGACCTATTCTGCTAGCGTTGCAATAAATACGCATATTGTAAATAAAATAATAAAATACTCACAATCTGCGGATCTGACTGGTGAATATGACCCAGAAATATATTTCAGTCGATTGCTGTTGTTGTTCGCAAATCTTACAAAGAAATAAGAGGTCATCTCTGATTTAACATCTCTTTGCGACTTCTTGACCACCGAGTCTGATATTTTATTAAATCAATCATTCAATTCAGTTTTCAACATGTTTCTCTATATAGCAGAGGCTGTATAGGTCTTTAATAAAAAATATACTCCTGCTTTTTGGCAGCTTATTCAATCGTCCTTAGCTCTGAGACAAGGAGTGGGTAGGATTGAGTTAACCGCCAGGCACGGTCCATAGAGTCTGCAGGCCAACCGACTGATCCGATTTGCCCCCCCTGCCCCCCCCCCCCAACCCCCCTACGCGCTCTTCAACACACTCCGCTCGCCATTCTCCGCTTTAATCCGTTATTCTCTTTGCCATCTCATGGACAAGAAATTGATTTCCGTCCGTTTTCATCTTGTCCCGTCTTCTTCTGTTCTTTGATTCGTCAGTCTTGAATTTTCAAAATTATATTATCTTGTGTCATTCGAGTTTCAGGTCTTTCATCGTAACTGACTACGTGACCCCTTTTTAGACCGACTACGTCGGACGTCCGTTAGAGAAACTCACTGCTGCAGTAACACATCTACACAAATACTGTGAGAGAAACTCACTGCTGCAGTAACACATCTACACAACTACTGTGAGAGAAACTCACTGCTGCAGTAACACATCTACACAACTACTGTGAGAGAAACTCACTGCTGCAGTAACACATCTACACAACTACTGTGAGAGAAACTCACTGCTGCAGTAACACATCTACACAACTACTGTGAGAGAAACTCACTGCTGCAGTAACACATCTACACAACTTCTGTGAGAGAAACTCACTGCTGCAGTAACATATCTACACAATTACTGTGAGAGAAACTCACTGCTGCAGTAACACATCTACACAACCACTGTGAGAGAAACTCACTGCTGCAGTAACACATCTACACAACTACTGGGAGAGAAACTCACTGCTGCAGTAACACATCTACACAACTACTGTGAGAGAAACTCACTGCTGCAGTAACACATCTACACAACTACTGTGAGAGAAACTCACTGCTGCAGTAACACATCTACACAACTACTGTGAGAGAAACTCACTGCTGCAGTAACACATCTACACAACTACTGTGAGAGAAACTCACTGCTGCAGTAACATATCTACACAATTACTGTGAGAGAAACTCACTGCTGCAGTAACATATCTACACAATTACTGTGAGAGAAACTCACTGCTGCAGTAACATATCTACACAACTACTGCGAGAGAAACTCACTGCTGCAGTAACACATCTACACAACTACTGTGAGAGAAACTCACTGCTGCAGTAACACATCTACACAACTACTGTGAGAGAAACTCACTGCTGCAGTAACACATCTACACAACTACTGTGAGAGAAACTCACTGCTGCAGTAACACATCTACACAACTACTGTGAGAGAAACTCACTGCTGCACTAACACATCTATACAACTACTGTGAGAGAAACTCACTGCTGCAGTAACACATCTACACAACTACTGTGAGAGAAACTCACTGCTGCAGTAACACATCTACACAACTACTGTGAGAGAAACTCACTGCTGCACTAACACATCTATACAACTACTGTGAGAGAAACTCACTGCTGCAGTAACATATCTACCTTGCTGTGAAACTCACTGCTGCAGTAACATATCTACCTAATTGCTGTGAAACTCACTGCTGCAGTAACATATCCACACAATTGCTGTGAAACTCACTGCTGCAGTAACACATCTCTACAAAACTACTGTGAGAGAAACTCACTGCTGCAGTAACATATCTACCTAATTGCTGTGAAACTCACTGCTGCAGTAACATATCTACCTAATTGCTGTGAAACTCACTGCTGCAGTAACATATCTACCCAATTGCTGTGAAACTCACTGCTGCAGTAACATATCTACCTAATTGCTGTGAAACTCACTGCTGCAGTAACATATCTACCTAATTGCTGTGAAACTCACTGCTGCAGTAACATATCTACACAATTGCTGTGAAACTCACTGCTGCAGTAACACATCTACACAACTATGGTGAGAGAAACACACTGCTGCAGTAACACATCTACACAATTACTGTAAAACTCACTGCTGCAGTAACATATCTACACACAATTACTTTGAAACTCACTGCTGGCACAGCTGTAATAGAAATTTTCTGTTTGTTCAGTGACTTTTTGCTTCATTATTTAAATTTCTAAACCAAGTGTTGTCTTGTAACGTGAGTTACTTAAAACTCTCTGCGTTATACAAAGCGTCACGCCAACATAATACGGCAAACATTTTATGTATTTTGTTTCTAGCACAAAGAAGACACGTGTATACATGAAGAGAGTTTCCGGGAATTTGTTTATTTATTTAATATCTATGCTATACTGTAAATAAAACTGGTTTACAAACAAGGATAGTAAATAATATTGTACAATTTACAATGAGCAATAGTAAAAACACTGAACAAATGGAACGCAAGTATTTCCCTGAACAAACATGTGTTTATACGTTTTGAGAATTATTAAAGGAGTTTGTTGATACGATAAGTGCAACAGAATTTAATAAACATTTGGTAAAATTTTGTAAATGTAATATTTTGCCACCATTTTTTTGTGTTCAATATTCTTTCGAGTTTTCAAGATAATTATAGGAAACACAACCAATTTATCTATACCTTTCTATCTACCTATTACGAACACAAAATATAGCGTGATGAATCTACATTTTGATTAAATGTTTCGTTATTTTCATGAAACGTCTGGTTAATTCTTGTATTGCATACGTTGTGATTCTAATCGGCTAGAAGCAAGAATAGTGCTTTAAAAATAAGAAATATAATTCTGTAAGTTTTTTTCTAGACGTTGTAGTTAGTCACCCTTATATACTCCACTCTGTGAATAAAATAAACTTACCGTTGGCGGGGGGTCTATTCCCTTACTACCATAAAGACACGCAACTGGGGGATTTTATGATAAAAGATAAATTTTATAATTTACCTTCGGAAATGACAGAAAATCATTCATATTTTGTTTTGGTTAGAAACTAGAGTTGAAACACTGTTGTGGCAAAGTTTCTCAGCCATGCAGAAAACGATAAAGAAAGTAAAATAAAGTAAGCAAGATGGTTTGCATCTGTGCTGTGGATTCCTTCGAAACCTCAATCGCTTCATCTACAGGGAAATAACCGTTGAATTCAAAACACACGTTCGTGATTTTGCCGTAGGACGGATAAGCTGACATCACAGCGCGGCTATTCAAGGTAATGGCGAACAAGACAATATCTCCCTAGGAATATATCGTAGACGGAAGACGTATCCCTAAATCTGTAAGTGGTGGTGTGTATTCCTTAGCTTATTATTTCAGATTTAAAAAAAATTCAATAAAATAGATGAAAAATTAATAATTTTGAGTAAAAGAACTATTGTTGAATGTTGTGGATCTTTATCTATTTGGCCGCGGTCGAAGGCGTTCGTCTAGTAAACCGCGGTCCCTACGTTCCGGGTTCTAATGCTGGCTTGGGCATGGATCTTAGTTGATTGTCTAGGTTTGTTTTATAACATATCTTTATTTGTACATTTTTTATTGCTAGACATATAAACAAATACAAAGTATTTATAATGCTGTAGTAATTTCAACATTAACATAACATCTTTAAAGGACATTCAGTCCTGGCACAACAAGATACCCTCACAAGATACTCTCACAAGATACTCTCACAAGATACTCCCACGCAAGATACTCTCCTAAGATACTCTCACAAGATACTCCCACGCAAGATACTCTCACAAGATACTCCCACGCAAGATACTCTCACAAGATACTCCCACGCAAGATACTCTCACAAGATACTCCCACGCAAGATACTCTAACAAGATACCCTCACAAGATACTCTCACAAGATGCTCTCACAAGATACTCCCACGCAAGATACTCTCACAAGATACTCCCACGCAAGATACTCTAACAAGATACCCTCACAAGATACTCTCACAAGATACTCTCACAAGATACTCTCACAAGTTACTTTCACAAGATACTCCCACGCATGATACTCTCACAAGATACTCTCACAAGATACTCTAACAAGATACCCTCACAAGATACTCTCACAAGATACTCTCACAAGATACTCTCACAAGTTACTTTCACAAGATACTCCCACGCATGATACTCTCACAAGATACTCTCACAAGATACTCTCACAATACTCCCACAGAAGATACTCTCTCTCAGTTAGCAAGTTTGATTCGTCCTATCAGCAACCTTGACTGAAGTTTTTCCTCAGTCACAAGAACACTTCTCGGGTTGATCCTTGAACACCACGTTGGGTATTCCTTCCCAAGTCCCTCCTCCCTTCAGCATCGCAGCTCAGACTGGCACGTACACCCCTGCTTTGAGCTCACGCCTGAACAACTGCGCCGTACGTCTTTCCAAGCGCATGTTAAACGTTCCTATCGTCTTATTTGCCCCGATGCAAACGAGACACGGAGACATACAAGGGAGTGTCTCTTTATAAGAACTAAGGAACAGAGTTTATTCTCTAAACAAGACCGTGCGGTTTCCTAACAACTGCACAACTCTGTCTTCTCCGACGTATTTCGTCGTCAACACGGACAATGTGAGTCACAAAACAGACACAAATCACAATTTTTCAGTGTTTCGCCCCTGGCTGTGGGTAAATGCGGGAGGGATGGCATCCTTCATTGACCGCATGAGAGGGGGGACGGGCGGCGGTCTTACCACGTCGTTTTCGCGATGCGCCCTCGGCACTGCTGCTTCTAAATAACTCACATTGTTTGTGAATCTCATTCACCCTCTGTTTGGAAGCTCGTCTCACTCAATGTTACTTACTACCTTGATCAATTACAACGTTTTACTGGTAACTTCGTGACAAGCTTGCTGATAGTTTAGTGTAGTGTGGCTGAAACCACAGAACAGGCCATTATTCTCTTCAGTCTTCAATGGGGGGGCTATAAAGACACACGTCGATCCTTATACGGCGTCCGGGTTTATAGAATAACTTCATAACGGTTATGTTCTTCTAGGTTAGCAGTTGAGTGTTGGTGGAAAGCAATGTCGTGGAGAGATGATTTAGTGGGTGATTCGATGCATCTGCTATCAAACGCAAAGAAAATGCACGCATATTATTAGTGCCTACCGGTAAAACTATCCTCGTCAAAGGAGCAATTTGAATTCAATATTATTTTGTTGAGTTGTGGCTCATGTTGTCAATTTATATATATTGATAAATAGTCCCTAGCAAATCTATACCATGCCCCATGTTGTAGACGTTTGAAAAGTTTCCGCTAATATTTGTACGCACGCATTATCCGAACTGAATAGTTATGAAAGCTGGTGTTGTAAAAATAAGAGCAGTTATTTTTATTTTCTGATTTGTAGACTTTTGTACCTCAAACACATTTTACTAACAATAGTCCGTTTTTTTAAACATTTGCAATGACTGATTTATTATTATTCATGTATATTTAATGACAGCCAAATGTTCTTCTTTTAAATATGATCTTAAAACGACCACAATATGGAATACACTTTTCTTTTATATATATATATATATATATATATATATATATATATATAAAGTAAGGATACATTTTTCGGTTAAACCAATCCAAATTTTATTTATAATGATAATTCAAAGAGCTTGCTAGAGCTACCCAGTGATGTATCGCTGTGGCAGTGTTTTCCATTTTATATGCAAGTGTTTTTTGGTTGTTGTGGTTTTTTATTTATTTGTTTTTTATGTTTGTATGTCTTGAAAAAGAAGACGCTAGAGTCGTTGAAACGTTGAATTATCATTATAAATAAAATTTGGATTGGTTTAACCGAAAAATGTATCCTTACTTTACATATTGCTACCAACAAAATCTAAAAAATCAAATATATATATATATATATATATATATATATATATATATATATATATATATATATATATATTTCCTGTTTTCTTATATTTATATATATATACATTTCCTGTTTTTCGACACAATCGCGGTAAAATAGCGGAAATATTTTTCATCGAAGAAATGTACGCACCAAATATTTTAAAAAGATTATAATTATAATTAAAGTATTATTGAATGACTCTTAAAATTACTCTTAAAATTACTCTTGAATAACTCTTAAAGCAACATACTAAAAGAGAATATATCTAGGTGTAAAACGTTTTCAAAGCAAACAAAATATTAGAACGTATATAGATGCACAGCAAACTAGTGATGTCTTGAAATCCTGAATGAGACCGTTCTACGACGCTCTATCGAATACTGAATATAAAAGGCGTAAATGATGCCATCCAGATGTTTGATTCTCCTAGTGATCATTTCCTGTTGAGTTCTTTCGACTTACGTCTCTGCGAAGAACAGCAGCTATCCTTGATCCATGTGCGAAGCAACATATGCCATTTTAAAACTAGGGTACTTTACTTTAACTAAAGCTTTACTGACAACTATTTCACTGAACTAAAACTCACATAATTTTTTATTTTTTATTTTTCGTAGGAAACCTGTGAAGGGATAATTCATGTTTGAGTTTGAGTGACGTTCAATCGAAGAGGTCAAATACATCGGCTTGGAAACTGCAACATTGTAATTCAGCCAGGTTAAAGATCAGTGCGCAGGTATATTTATCATCATACTCCAGGGTCCGGATTCACAAGAGGTTCTAAGTCTTTTTCTGGTTTTAAATCTAAGATCGGCCTAACTTTTGACCTCTTGTGAAACCAGACCCAGGTCATATGAAGAAGTGTTCCTAATGGGAACACAGACGCAATGATCATTTAAATAATATTTTTTAAAAATCTTTTAAAGGTCTCTCACAGCAAGAATAGTAGAACACAGCAAGATAGTACCCGGACCGCCCACATTTAGTTTCCAACTTAACAAGCGCGAATCAAAAACGTTTTTCCCGATTATCTTCTACAATTTGGTTGCGGTAAGTTTTTTTGACGGTAACATGGAAGAAAACGTGCAAGCAGGTTTCCGTCAAAAACCTTAACGCATCCAAATTGTACTAGATAATCGGAAAAAACGTTAGTGATTTGCACTTGTTAAGTTGGAAACTAATTGTGGGCGGTCCTGACTCCCCTGACACTAGATTACTTCTTGGTGTGAGAGACCTTCATCAGATACTTACCTGGATTCATATGAGGTTCGAAATCAGGCCGGTCTTAGAGTTAAGACCAAAAAAGACATGTCCTCGTGAATCCAGATCCAGGTTATAGAGGAACTTAACCGCCCCATGCATTTCATCTGTATGGATTACTTTTTAAACGTTCACATCAACTTCTGTTTGTAAACATTGCGTATCTCTTATTTAGAGATCGACTGTTCTGACGTTAAAGAACCGTGTTTTATTATCTTCTCAAACCCTTCAATGTTTCTACTTTTAAGCTCCAAGTAAATAACACTGTGCTTTCAGGCTGTATACATGAAATTTAAAAGCTATTTGTATTTGTAAATAAACGAACGTACTGGCTACAATCTAGGGGTTATTTTAATATCTCACCACGCTTTTAAATGTTGTAAGTTAGCGCTTTGGCAGGATGTTTGCTGTAACCACCCCCACTTTCACAAGCCTACGAAGCCAAAACGTTGAGAATGATTGACATGGGTAATTAGTACAACGTGATGAAATTTTGGCCCTGCGGGTTTGTGGGTAATTTGCAGGGGTCGACCAGCAAATGAGTGAAACCATCGCTCACTCAATTTCAAATTGTTTCGTTTACTCCGTCTGACGCGTGGTTTAGATTTTAGGTCACAATCAGAACAACAACAACATATATTATTTACATGGTATAATTATTTGCTGTTGCAAATTGTGCTTTTGTTATTTAGTGGAATGGCTTTTGTTGTTCGTCTCTGTGAGTTGTACTGAATATTCAACCGATGTACGACTAATACTGGTCGGTAAGTGGTTGTCAACACACCTCCATGCCTTGTGTACAATAATAACAATTATTCGTGGGAATCCCCGATGGGAATCCCCCATAAAGATTGCACACCAACTTCACCTTCTTCAGGTGACTATCTCGGTATATAGGGAGCTTGCAATAACGTCATTTCCGGTATCGCACGGTAGCCATACTGAGGTACTCTGTAAACATTTGTTTACGTTCTTCCCACACTGCATTGTTGCAATATTGCAGATGTCCTTTGACTGACACATCAACTGTTTTCAAACAAAGGTTCCGTATTATGACTGAAAACAAAATAAGAACGCGTAAACTCTGTTTGAAGACAGTCATTTGCATGTGTTATCATTTTCTTGAACTTTTACCTGCACACATCAATCTATACGGCTTGAAACTGTGATAATTCCTGGATAACCTATGTGTCTTCTATTGACAGAACAAATGTAAACAAGCTATGTGTACCTCATAATGGCCGCCACGTGACGTATATTGAAAGCTACCTATATTCGGAGGGTGTGGTAGGAATGTCTCCCTTGTTACTGAGAGAAGTCTTTCAGTCATTATGGCCGCGGGATAAGAACCAGTAACCTCTTGAATAAAAGACCCTCCACATGTTACCGCTGAGCCACCTCGATCGGTGAACGATATGTATACATGCGCGCGTAGTAGGGCCTACTTTGGAGATTTTCATGATTATACTCTGGCGCCAAAACGGACGAAGTTAGGGGTATAATTCAGACTTAATACTACTGCCAACTGGTTTGCGGTTGCTGGGATTTACTTTTTCATCCCTACCCAATCTTTTAACTTCAACGAAGACTTTGCAGTTCTTCTTGGATATCCATTGCGAAGTGTCCTTTTAACTCATGGCATAACCTCAGTGCGTGCACAATATATATAACATGCTATTCAAGTCATGTCGGTCGAGTTTTTCTAAATAATAATAATTTTCACTGTAATAATTCTTAATTCTCATACCAAGTTATAATTCTTTACTTTTTAATGTTTAACTACATTATGTAATTGAATATATATTAGGACTATTTTTAGCATTTTTAAAACACACCTACTTATTTTTAAAATATCGCAAGATTATAGATTAAGTTAAGAATTGTTTTTATTTGATTATTTCGGCTTAATTTTCCAATAATAAATTAGTATTCACATAATGGCAAATATTGACATAGGGTACATAAACAATTGATAGGCCTACAGAATAATATTATAGACAGTATAGTAATAATACATTAATACATTTCATTTTTAATACATTTCTTTTAATAAATTACAAAATAAAAGAATAATACGAATAATTTTTCAAATCGATAATTAAAACAAAATTACATTTTTCGAATCTTCTAATTCGAACCTTGTGCAACAAGTTTCGATCAGAGACTACCATGACTACCATTACAATGTTCCAATTACTTATTCGTCGAATAGCTTGTTGTCTCCATGGCAACCACCAATCAGAACATTTGCAATCCTCCAAATGACTTATTTGCTACAAAGAACTTTCCTATTTGTTGATTGTAATACCGCACCTTAGAGTAACAGTAATCTGCAACGTTACATTAATTTACCTATAGTTGTTTTATTTTCAGTGTTGACATTCCCGTCCCCGCTGTGTTTAGTAACGTTTCTATTGCAGGTGGTGTAAAGTGAGAAGTGAGTTCTTCTTATGACCGGAGGCAACTGCACTAGACATCAAAGCAAGTGGCAGCTTCATTAAGCAACTCTTCGTTTGATCTTTTAGCAGGATTAAGTGCGGAGAAGAGTCTGCAAGGAAGGAACTTGGTAGCCACATACTTCAACCAAAACACTTTGTATTTTTGTTGTTAAATACATGATGCTTGGAAAGTTCTACCAATAATTCAGTACGTCACATAGAGGACAAACGCTTAGATAGTCCATTTTCGAAATAAGTATAAAGTGGAGTATGACTTAATAAATTCACGTTTTTTAATTGATATTATTGACGTTTTTAAGATTGTTACTTCTGTAAATTATTATAAATGATTGAAAGAGCGTAGTAGGCTCACTTCCTAACAATTACTGAGTACATTTGTCATTTAGTACTCTATGATGTGAGCTGTTCTTGGTATCCTCATCCAAAACACATGCAACTTATCCATACATGTGGCCTACAAACCACAACATAACATTTTTAACACTGTTGATCTTACTCTGTATAACTTCATATGGTCACCAGTTGATGTTATTTTGCCCTTTACGTCTCATTTGTCAACGATGCTAATCAAAACGACTAGTCGGTGATAATGAAGGTGAAGGACCACCACATGTGATTCACGTACAAACCTGGAACGCAGGGGCCGCGATTTAATCCTAATCGACCGGGGCCAACTACGCTGGCGGGCATGGTTGCTCACTAGAGCGACGCCTAATCGACCGCGGCCAACTACGCTGGCGGGCATGGTTGTTCACTAGTGCGACGCCTAATCGACCGCGACCAACTACGCTGGCTGGCATGGTTGTTCACTAGAGCGACGCCTAATCGACCGCGGCCAACTACGCTGGCGGGCATGGTTGTTCACTAGAGCGACGCCTAATCGACCGCGACCAACTACGCTGGCTGGCATGGTTGTTCACTAGAGCGACGCCTAATCGACCGCGGCCAACTACGCTGGCTGGCATGGTTGCTCACTAGAGCGACGCCTAATCGACCGCGGCCAACTACGCTGGCGGGCATGGTTGTTCACTAGAGCGACGCCTAATCGACCGCGACCAACTACGCTGGCTGGCATGGTTGTTCACTAGAGCGACGCCTAATCGACCGCGGCCAACTACGCTGGCGGGCATGGTTGTTCACTAGAGCGACGCCTAATCGACCGCGGCCAACTACGCTGGCGGGCATGGTTGTTCAATAGAGCGACGCCTAATCGACCGCGGCCAACTACACTGGCGGGCATGGTTGTTCACTAGAGCGACGCCTAATCGACCGTGGCCAACTACGCTGGCGGGCATGGTTGTTCACTAGAGCGATGCCTAATCGACCGCGGCCAACTACGCTGGCGGGCATGGTTGTTCAATAGAGCGACGCCTAATCGACCGCGGCCAACTACGCTGGCTGGCATGGTTGCTCACTAGAGCGACGCCTAATCGACCGCGGCCAACTACGCTGGCGGGCATGGTTGTTCACTAGAGCGACGCCTAATCGACCGCGGCCAACTACGCTGGCGGGCATGGTTGTTCACTAGACGACGCCTAATCGACCGCGGCCAACTACGCTGGCGGGCATGGTTGTTCACTAGACGACGCCTAATCGACCGCGGCCAACTACGCTGGCTGGCATAGTTGTTCACTAGAGCGACGCCTAATCGACCGCGGCCAACTACGCTGGCGGGCATGGTTGTTCACTGAGCGACGCCTAATCGACCGTGGCCAACTACGCTGGCGGGCATGGTTGTTCACTAGAGCGACGCCTAATCGACCGCGGCCAACTACGCTGACTGGCATGGTTGTTCACTAGGGCGACGCCTAATCGACCGCGGCAAACTACGGTGACTGGCATGGTTGTTGTCATTGTCAGCAAAGCCACCACACTCATCTCAATTACCGATGGAAAGATAAACAGCTACCCCGCATCCCGCAATAATGTATAGTGTTCTGGTGGCAGAGCGACCACGTTTTGTGCTGGATTAACATTTTAAATTTTAAATTTGTGACGTCTGTTTTAGGGCTGGATCTGTTAATCTGTCGTGTGTATTAGGGCTCTGACACAAAGCGTGGTAGGTACATGTTGAGGGTTATCCATGTTTAAGGCGGAGGTGTAAACTCAGAAATAAAGCATGAAAATAGCATTTTTTTATTGAAAACTCTACACAATATTGAAAACGTGATTGATAAGCCATAAGTTGTTTCATTACATTTAGAAACTGTATTGAAAGTGTTTGAAACATTTAAATTGTTACGATTTAAATTTTGGTAAACTCTTAATAAAAATTATTTTATTTATTTAATTTCCAAAATAACAACGCAACGTTTATTGTATTTAAAACCTTTATTACAGGTTTTAGTTCTTGCGAAACCTTTTTTGGCTTACTTAACACGTTATCAAGATGTTATTAAAAAACAAGATTTTTTAATATTGTGGCTGTGATATGGATTTAATAGTGTTGAATACTTGCAAAACAAAATATTACTGTAGTGCGTTATGTTTTGTATTGAATTAACGTTGGAAACCAATCAAAGAATTAGCTATTTTCCATTCGACTGTCTCACTTTTCGATTTTGAACTTAAAGAGTTTAAGGTTTATCTTGAAATATGTAATTTATCAAATTTAAAAAAGTGACAAAATAAATTAATATAAAATGAATTTCAATAACCAATTATATTTTACTTCTCAGTTGTTCTTTTCGATTTATTTATTTGAATTGAGTATCAATTTAATTTTAATTTTTTTATTATTAATTTTTAATTTCCTTGTCTACTGATAAGGCCTACTGTACAATTATACTAGATTTATAACCAGATTTGGCAGACATCAAATAACTTACAACATCACTTTAATGTTGTGAGTAGTCAAGCTAACGCAACTTTGCGTTGTGTTTTTCAACCGCGTTGTCATGAATACAACAGTCTAGAAATCCGCTCGTCTTCACGCATGCATTATTTGGTACAATGCCAGAGTTACTAGAATTGATGATAGAGTCCCGGACCGTAGGGACATAACAGATTTCGAAACAAGATATTAAAATATATATATATATATATGTATTTTACGTTGAATACCTTCCTTTCATCATTTCAAACTAACCAAAATGAACGCGATAAACAATCTACTGAATGTTTCACTGAGGTATAACGCATATCACTGGTTAAATGAAACATGAGCTTGACAATTTAAAAAGGTGTAGACTTCAATTCAAACATTTTCACTGTGTTTGTATTTATTTTTATTAAAAATAAATAAAATAGGAAATTTTACCATCTATTATGTGTTTCTTCTATTACGGCGGCTCCAAATTCACTGTTTATATGTACACCAGCAGTGCGATTCTGAATGGCCGTGATAAGTTAAACGCATGCTTTTTGTCGTTACAATAAGCGAATGCAAGGTGGTGATTGGCTCATTGCCTTCTTTTAACGACAAAAACTAGGGTTAAACTTATCGACGCCCATTCAGAATCGCGGCCCTGTATCATATAGAGAAAGTCAATTTACTAGTTCAAAAAAGAGAACATTAATTCATTTATTGACTGAGTTCAAAATTGTAATCATACACGTTTCAGTGTGCCCTGTAGGTTTGTATTAATTTGTATTTCACACTTTCTATACCAAACAAAAGCTATTTTCAACTGAGCTAATCGGTTAATATCTACACAACGAATTACTCTGCGAACCCTCGTTGCATTTCCCCTTCTAAATGCAAAGAAGTCCCTCTTGTTGTAAATGTTGCCTTGCGGTAATGTAGTTATATTATTAAAAGTTGCACTCTACCTTGGTGTACTCGTTGCAACTTACTCTTGACTTTAACCGTTAATGAAAATAAGTTATGATAATACATTACACGGAGTGAGTAGGTATAATAAAAGCGCGAAGTTTCCTCTGGAGGAGGTAAAGTTGAGTGTAGCATACAGCCAGACAGACAGACAGACAGACAGACAGACAGACAGACAGACAGACAGACAGACAGACAGACAGACAGACAGACAGACAGACAGACAGACAGACAGACAGACAGACAGACAGACAGACAGACAGACAGACAGACAGACAGACAGACAGACAGACAGACAGACAGACAGACAGACAGACAGACAGACAGACAGACAGACAGACAGACAGACAGACAGACTGAGGCAGCCTATGCACCTGGAAATGGGTCGGGTCGGAAGTGTGGTCACACAGAGACCCACTCTGAGTTATTAGATGTCACTAACCAAGGCAGTTGACCCCTGAGTACATGTGGCCAAGTCGAATCTCTAACCCCGAGAGTGCGCACACACACACCAATCACCATTGTTTACTGACGTCTACAGGATTACGCGCACGCTTGGCCTTTACTGCAGTAAGCCCCATCTAATCCTACACTTCATCTTATTCTTCTTCAAAAAGTTTTTTGTTTAAACTCCATGGAAACCAAACTGCGTGAGTATAAATCTTGTGCGGAAACTCCGGGCCTAGTTTACAAGGCCATGGTGTTCGAACTAAACCCAGTTAACTCGTAGCTTCGTCCGTTCAGACAGAGTTACTCAAGCGCGTTACAATCTATGCCAAGGATTTAACAAGCTAATTCTTAAGCTACGCTGTCAAAAGTTAATCTAGAAACTCGACAGATAAATACTTTGTGCAAATTTTATGTGATAGGATTTGTATGTGTGTGAAATTTTGAAATGTCTGTTTTTTAAGTGAAGTCTTATACCTTCTACTCTTGTATGGGAAGATGGCAAAGGACATTGGTGACATCATACGGCGATGTTTAGTTTACATGTTTTGAACTCGTTAGTATAATACTGAGAAACTTGCCAATTGCAGGCTGACTTTAATTGGCATCAATTATATTAGGTCACACACTATCCAATTGCACGTGTTACCTTGTAACAAACTATTAACATAAGAAATGGCAACATGAATATATTGATAATCTTTTTTAAAAGTTCGAAGTATTTTTTTAAAATATTAGCACCTATATTTGCAGTATATGTAATACATTAAATGCACGATAGATTTTTTAAACTGCCTAAAAAAAAGGTATTTTACTAACGTCCAACAATGATTGAGAGAAGTGATTTTCACAGCTGTTGCAGATCGTTGCCATATTTTCTCAAACGGATATTGACATTGGTTTAGTTATAGGACTGTGTGGCATGAAGAATGATACACCTTGGTTTGTAGAATAGTTGTACTAGGATTGTTTATTAGCTTTCGTTAGTAAGATTTTTAAAGTGGATAATGAAAGAAGAAAGAATACAAATTCACACCAACACTAAAACCATGTCTACAAGGAGAAAAATTTCAAATTTGAATCACATATTACGTATTGCCTGAGTAGTACTGTAGTAAGTAGTACTGTCTACTGTTAGTAGTACTGTTGTAGTTCTACTGAGTAGTACTGCTCATACTCAGATTTATATTATTGAATATCCAATTATGGATTAAAATGTGTGATAATCTATTATACAGTTTGATTATTTTAATATAAAACTAGATGTTTGACTACCAGTCTTCTTCTGTAGTTTGAAATGAAAGTTATGGGCTTGTTTTCTTGGAACCATACACGCTGGCATTGTTGCATTGGAACTCATCAAGAATAATAATAAGGACCTTCAGGTCTAACATTTGCTTAACATTCATCCAGTCAAGAGCATGTGGCTGACGTAGATTTTTTTATGTACCTTCAGTATAACAATTCTCATTCGTCCATTTTCCGACATTTGTTACTTATTTATGGTATCAGCAAAGGAAAATGTTTACTGAACCGGAACAGAGAACTCTCAAAAGAAACAAATCAATGCGATCCATCTTGATTAAATTTTGCGACCACCAGCTCATGTAAATTTCAACATTTAAACAAACTTGATTCTATGGCCGCCATACATTTCTGTCTTCTGAACAACATGTTTTGAGTCTCAGCATGAGAAGGGACGGCGTCTTCTACGCTCTACTAAATGTATTGGTCGACCCGCGCAGACCGCGTTGTATATTTTGCAAGACTTAAAAGCTAAAGGTGGATAACAATGTCCAGTTAATTGATTCCTGTTCCGGCTAGTTGGCCCATGGCGTGGGAAAGCGCGCCGCGCACACAACGGCAACCCTGAGGCACTACCAGAGAGACGCGTACATTCGGCAACATGGCACAGAACAAGGGTAGAGAGTGCGAGTAATGGCAGCGGCAAGCGAAATACACACTAGCTCATTCTGGTTGCAGCGCGTACAGGAATTAATATGGACACCTAAATGTAATTCAAGGTATCTTTCCATCTACGCAAAAGTTGTCACGGCCAGTTACATCACCAAATGTGTAGTTTAAGGATCTTTTGTGTGTCAAATTAAATATTACAAATTAAAATGGGCTCGCATTTGTAAACGCTGTACAAAATTAACGCTTCTAACGTTACGGCACTCTCAGCGGGCAGGGTTGTCAAGTTGTTGTAAATGTAATTGGTTACATAAACGTGCCACTTTTGACTTATTTTGGTTTTCTTGAACAACGTTATTACCAAATGGTGGACACACACAAGCAAGAATATGAAATTCTTGCCACTGGCTACTTGCCTCGCTACCCTTCTATGAACTACGATCATACTCGTCTTACCCAAGAGTTCGGCAGATGTTTTCAGCTTAGTAAAAGTACAATTCTCACCAGTATATTCTTGGGTGGCTCCGTACCAATCAAGAGCATCATTGTCACTTGAAGAGTCACTTGAAGGAGAGACAGGTGCGCTCACGAAGGGTAGAATGGTAAAGTCAACCTTCTACAAAATTGAGCCTATCTATATCTTTATCTATATCAAAAAATTATCGTTCGTGTCCACCACAAGTTGTGTAGATAAAAGCCATGATGTGATGGAGCAATGTTAGTTTCCAAACAATGCAATGGTATAGACAAGCGTTATCCAACTATGCTGGATAAATGTCATACGTTACGCTTACGATATTTAGCAAATCGTTTATGATATTATCCAGAACAATTATAATATTCAAAAATCCAATATCTTAGCAGCACGATTCGTTATATTTACTAAGTTATAGTGATGGGGCCGGTATTCTATAGTGTTAATTATATTAAGTGTGATTGTAAAATCGATATCATTCTTAGCACTATTAATTTCGGCCGTGATAAATTGCAATTGGGAGCATGAACTCTGGACTACTTACTACCACTACTACTACTTTGGTGTAAAAACAGAAGGTTTCACTTTTGAAACACGAATAAGAAAACAAGGAAGGGAAGTGATTTTCTGGAAGAAATGCGCGTGACATGATTGTTAATGACTAAAACCACATCAGAAAAAAATCGTGATCTACTTCATCCATGCGATCGAACCATTAGAAAAAAACGAACCGCTAAACGTAAGCGTCAAAATCTTTTAGCAGTGAGATTTGATGATCAGTAGCGAAACTGACTAGGGGATGATTGGATAATAAAACATATTAAATAGTCCGCGTGATCATGTTACAGTCCAAACGAAACAAAAATCATTGTTTTGGTTTTAATACATCGTATTCAAAGGTGATTTTGGGTGTGTATTGTAGGGTATGGAAGCCCGACACCAGCGAATGTTAACCGCTTCGTACAACGTCAACGTACGCTAGTTGGCTAGTAGCAGAATGTAAACAAATGCACGAATGACTAGTCCGTACAATCGTGCGCTGTCATCGTCCACCACTTGCGTTCTACTACTAGCCGACTAGATAACATTGAGCGGTATGAAGCAGCTGACAGACAACCGCAGCTGGTTGGGCTTCTACCCGACAATACACACTCACCGATGTCTTTTCTATTTTTTTTTTTTATTGTTATTTAGAGTATTACATTATTACGTAATATAACTGCAATTCGTATTACTTTCTTTCTTGTCAACAACAACATCAACAACAGCAACAACATCAGAACGTTTTATTCAGTCTTACGTGTGGCAACGTACATACATGTCATACATTATTACAAAATTGTATTATTGCAAAATTCAGATATAGTAAGTACTTTGTAAGAGAATTGCAGAAAATGAAGATCGGAGAACCCACATAATTGGTAAAGGACTTGTTCGAGGGAAAGGAAAAGTAAGTCCATCCACTGAGAGTGATGATGGTGGCTAAGTAATATTAAGTTTTAATTGTTATTAAATTAAAATTCAACTTGGGAGGTGTGGGGTTGATATAACTGCCAATGCTATTGACAATCCTGTCTGGATGTTCATATGTGGGCATCAAACTCCCGTGTTCTATAGTAGTGTGCATCAATACAATACAAAGCTTTTCTAAAAATGTATTTTAAAAAATAACTCATAACCATTTTTTTTGTCGCTCGCCCATTTATATTTCGTTAACTCATTACTGAGTAAGTCTAACTGTGTAAAATGAAATGTCTTTATGACAAACGAAATTCTAACGATGATGCACACGAAACACGCTGCACTGTTTTACAAAACTTGCCCACAAGAAGAAGGCTGCTTAACATCTGGAATAAAACTTTCGCACTCACCTCAAAACATCTAGGTGTCATTTACTCTCATGGCTGAAGTCATAGAAGCAGCATAAAGTAGAAGCATACACGCATTTACACGACGCACGCAAGGAAGTAGATTACATGATAAAACATGTGTTACTTATTCCGAGGACAAAATATACTTGTTTCATAATATTACATAATATACGTTTTTAAAAAGTTGGAAATGCCACTATTATAAAACCTTGTCCTGTTTAGTTGGGAATAGCTAAAATATTTTAAAAGTTGTTATAGTTAACATTTTTGCTGAAGCCTCGTGATGAAGACGCCATCAAATTCACAATATTCATCATTCAGAAATATTAAACTACTTCTTGTCACTAGTATTATCAAATAAAGCGTGTCTCTCTCATTTGATCTTCACAAACAATTTCGTTTTGCTTTCAAGCGTGAACAACAATTCATCATTCCATTAAATTTTATTATTCATTAGAGTAGATTAGTTTGATCATGAAAATGTCTTCTTCATGTTCATAACATTACTCTCTATGGACATAGTGCACCCAACATAACAACGTGGTATTGTGGGTACCCACCATATATGTTTTCTACTGAGTAATCAGCATCATTTTAACTCCAGCTAAAACAACATGAACTAATTCTCTGACCATAATAGTTGTAACTGGGCGCTGGGGGACCTAACAATGTTTACGCAATAATAACCAACAATTATCAATGTCCACAAGCATCTATCGAGTAGCTACTACAGAGTGACATGATCAATAACCATTAAGCGACGTACTTATAATGAATGCACTGTACTGTCAGTGGCATTTAGCTATGCTGTTTGGATTCTGTCAGGTTTGACTGGGCTGAACAGTTCCATACATGCAGTACTATTGTAAACAAGTGTTTGATTGTATCCCTGTAATACATGGTTTAACTGAGCCCCATTGTGATGTTACCACGCCTCATTTGCGATACATGTGCCTGCCACTTTGGCTCTTCAATTCACGAATTGTGTATTATTTTTGTGGTAAATTGTGTAATAGTAATTCAGGACATTTCGATATTTTGTATTTCAACAGTAGGATTTGAAACTTAAAAAGTGTACACATAATAAATAATATTGTATTAATGCTCGATGGTATTTCTGAATACTTTGCTTTTTTCAAATAAAATCGTTATTTTGTTCCATTATCATTTAGTGCTGAATTTATTTCATTATTTATTTAACTTATATCTCTACATTATTCATTTAAAACACTGAATTACAAAGAAGTGTTTCTTACTAAATTTTTGTGTGTTGTTATTGTTCTTATTTTCATTGTATCTTGTGTACACCTAGTTTTCCTTATTTCCCTCCTTTTAATCATATTAAAAACCGAATATAGATTAATTATAACTAAACACATGCATCTCCTTGGTTTTAAAAAGAATTAATTTAGTTAGAACTGATATAGCCGCTCACAATATTCATATAAAAAACAATGCCAGAAATTAAATTTTTGTTACCCATGGAATTATACTGTCATTCTGCGGCGTATATCAAAGAAAGGTTACCTGACTAAAATAATATTTTAATAGAATGTTTTGACAGGTTTCTTTCTCATATTTTCAGTGTGCATCGAAGGTTTTACCCAACAGCTGCACTGTTTTTTTTTTTTTAAGTTCCTCGAGTATTAAAACTAGTGCATTATGTAATCATATGTAGTTGTGAAAGTGGGTTACATGTTAGGACTTAGGATGGCTTACCTGCCAAGCGGGTTACTGCACGCAAGGGTTAAGTAGGAAAACTGAATCCTAACTTTACTTTGTTCAAGTTATTTTTAAGCAGTTGTATTTTTTAGAATAATATATCTATTATTATATATATATTATATATTGCTTTATTAAGAATCAAGAAATAATATATTTTTTAAATGTACCCTTTGCACACATCTGTTTTGGATAGCGTATAGTATCATACAAGAGATGAAATGTGTTCGTGTTACTAGTTACAAATAAACTGAAACAGAGAAGTTGCAAAAGATAAATATAAAGCTTTTTGCTGTCCAAATAATTACACTACTATTTATTTAACAACTGGATATAGGCTACTGTGTGTGTGTAGTTTTTGTAATCATATTTTTGCTACAAAATAAACTCATCGTTAGTATTGATAAACGAAATAACGAAAAACAGTGAGCAAGAGTGTTGTATAAATAATCACCTTCCTTCAGAATATGTTTTCGTCTATTTAAATACAACTGTTAACATTTTATCTGAAGGCGGCTTAATTAAAGAATCATCTGTGAAAAAAAAAATACACATTTAAAAAATAACTCTATTTGTCTTTAAAGTAGTTCAAAATTCACGCTTTTGTCTGTCAGACATCCGTTACATTCCTGGTAAGACAACTTACCTCTCTCTATACATAAGATAATCTGCATAGCCAGAGCCAAGAGAAATGGGTTCGAATCCGGCATACGGAATGACTCTACTAAATTGCCTTTAATTCTCACCTATCACCCATTTACCGTCTAAAATAGCAAGATTCCATTAATATAGACGAATAGCAACAAACAACGCTAAATTATTCGCGTCAAAGTGTTAACAATGTTCCCTCTCCCTCATTGTGCCCCATCTTGACATCCGCTTATGTACGCAGACTTGTGTTTCACTTGTACTAATGGTTTATGAATGCTTAATTGGCGGGCTAGCCAATACGCCGGAGTGTTCAGAAATTGTACTTGAACACAACTCAAACAGTTGTGCAGTTCGGTACGGCAGTGGCACACACAAAGCTAATTAATAGTGGCACGGAAGCTCTTGCCTCGAACACGTGTTAATAATCGGTTACAGCGAGCTTGGGGCGGCTGTGGTCGTCGTGACGCTTTATCATTTAAGACCTGAAGACGCCAACACTGTAAGGAGACGTTTCTAGTGATTCACGACTCACAACGTGGGATGTTTACGGATCACAACTACTTGAGATGGAAAACTTACTTAGGAAACACATTACGCCTTTGGGAAACACCTTCTGTGCAGTGTAGAGGTACTGATGCTCTCAGAGTGAAGGGGAGATTCTAGGTACATATACTTCGCACTGCTACGTTTTATTATTACTATTATTATTATTATTATTATTATTATTATTATTATTATTATTATTATTATTATTATTTTTATTATTATTATTATTATTATTATTATTATTATTATTATTATTATTATTATTATTATTATTATTATTATTATTATTATTATTATTATTATTATTATTATTAATATTTTATTTTTTATTAATCGTCTATTCTTGTCATTACAAAAAAAAAAAAAAAGTTTTGACAAGAAACGGCGTCTACACTAGCCAACATTATGCTAAAACACTTAAAATCCTAAGAAATCGAGTGTAGAAATGTGTAAGAAATTGATTGCGATTAATTAATTAATGAAGAATTAATGTTCGTCTAGAAATTATTAAATTATGTCACAATATCTATATCGTTAACAAAATAATAGATATCGACATCTATTCGATATTGAGGTCGTAAGAAAATCGAATCGAATCGATGTAAAAAGGGTTATTTGGTTTACACTATACACAAGCGGCTTCTAAGTCAGTGTAAACTGACAGGTTATGAACCGCTCTTTTAGTGCACATCAGAGTCAATTACGTTCTAAGGGATGGTACCAGGCGGGAGTGCACTTAGTAGAGCGAGACCTTGAAAACTGATGTGAAAATTACGAACAGAGAGAAGTAACGAGGTTATACGATAGTTTTCACTGATTTTGTTCTTTGATTACAAATAAATGAAAGACGATTCGATTCGATTCGAGTCGAGTCGATTCGATTTTTTTTTTAAATACCTTAATCGAAGTCAGAAAATAACTTTGACCTCGATTTACCGAAGTTGAAGAGCAGCCATGAATGAAAGTATTCAGCAGTTACTTCAATTCTGGCAAACATTTTCCAGTTATAAGAATGAAGCGATAACATATAACGGTCATAAGCAAGTAAGAACACACCAAGTGTACAGGGATTACTAACTGTGGAAATTTTACCTTTATAAAAGAATTAGTATAATAAACTTTCGGGAACGATAACGAAATGCAAATATCATTTGTAAACGCAAGATTGTGTTAATATAATTAAGCGAGCGAAGCGAGCGTCTCCACTAGACTCTTATGGCACTTCGTTCTGTTTTTTTGTTTGTTTGTTTGTATGTTTTTTTTTGTTTTTGTTTTTTTATGTCTGTCGATAGCGGTCGAACGGAAAGTTCGATCAACTTGAAATTTGGACCATCCACAAGCCTCGATGTGGATTGAAGGTGTATAGTTTTGAGGCAAAAACGTTTGAAACGTTACAAGTTACACCATAAGTTACTGCAAAATATTTTTCTGAAACAAAATGGCGGCAAAATGTGGGATAGCCAGATTTTTCTACAGATTTGTCCGGTTACGAATATGTTAATCTAATGGCGATCTAATAAGTATTGGCAAAGTTACACGAAAGTTACTCGAAAATATATTTCTGAAACACAGTTACGGCAAAATATGAGGTGGCTATCTTATAGTGAATTTTTGTCCGGTTACGAATATACTAATTCTAACGCGATCCGATACGTATTAGAGGCAGACATTACATTTCTATTGCGGTCAATAACTGTTAGTAACGGTGGCGGACCGCGGCGAAAACACTAGACAGAATGACAACGAAAATTCATAGCAACGCACATTGCACTGCATTCAACAATATCGGGAAGTATAATAGCTATGAAAATATGTTTGTAATGCGCATTCTTGAATTGTTGTTAATTGTTGTTTTTATTAGCTTTGAAATCTTTTTGCCAGAACGTTCGTAGATATGGACGCGCTCGCTTATCAACGCGTCAAACAGAGCGTTTTCCTAGTGAAGCTTCAACTATTAATATAACATTTGCTACGTTATGCTCATCTTTTCTAAGCGGAAGACTGGCTTTACGAATGTGTGACAGAAAGTCGGAAATCTATTGGTTTTCGTACGATTAGCGTGCATGAACGGGGCAGTATATACGGATTTGAAGTCGGTATTAGACTAGTTACGTTGCGATAAGTTTAAGTAAACACCACATATTATGCATATTGTTATATTGCGCAACAGCTGATTGACATACCCAGCGAGGTTGGCCTGGCGGTCACATGGCGAGACTTGCCTCGAGCTAACTTAGCTCCCTCGCTTGTCGAGCATCGTACAGCTGTAACGAACCAGTACTCGGTACTGGATAATTAACATAAGCAAACAAACAATGTTATGCACTTGTCAAGACAAGTTTATCAAATGGAACTTAGCTCGAATATATACAAGCTCTAGGTGCACAATTTGTGAACACATTATTCTGCTTTTTATAGTTTTTTATATTTCACTGATCAGATTGTCAGTATTATTCCTGTAGTTACAATTATTTTGGCTTTGTAGTGCTAAACGTCTTTCACTGACTATGGACTCTCGGATTATAAGAATATGATAAAGTGATTACGTGTGTTTAATTTCAAAAATAGTTGATAAATCTAGTCTAGTATCACAAACAGTATTGGACATATTGTTCACAACATGTTTAATATAATCGAACAATAATTGTTTAAAATGTATAAATAAATGTTTGTGTTTAACATATAAAAGGTTGTCCATTGTTTACTCTACCAATAAACACGTTCTTATACTGATTATGCATTATTACCCCCAAACCCCATGATTATTTTGCTACATTTTGTAAAATCGGTTGTATTTGTTAAAAAAGTCGTGAGCCGTAATGTTAAAAACGAAAGTTGCAACTTTGAGGAAAAGTTAGGAGTGAAGGCTAACAAACTGGGTCCTACTTTCCCGTAGAATTGTTTTTAGAAGTTCGAAATGGGGTTTTAGACAGTTTTTTCTTTTTTGTAGTAACCTTTCTTTTTCGTTGCAAAAAGTAAAAAAAAAAAATATTGAAAAACAGTAATTGAACTATGTTTTAAACCAATTAATTTTAAATTTGTTTATTGTTAAGTGGCATTCTTAAGATATTGCAGCCGAATAAATTTAATTTAGCTCGTTGTGATATTTGAACTACGGAGTTCCGTATGTATTCACAAATTTAATTCCATTCCTACTTATGCTTTTATTTTCGTTTTATGGTTGATTGCGTTTACTTGTTCACTTCCATCATATCCAGTTAATGATTTCAAATGCAAACAAACTCGGTATATTAGAGATAGAAGTCGAATAGGCTACTTGAAATTTAATAGAAACCACACAAAAACATTTTTGAAAGCTAGAAATGTGGACACAGCTTGATTAATATCTTGAACGTGTTTTGTTACGCCATAGCTTATTTCGAGTAAGACAAATAATTTTATTTAAAAACAATCTTCCATTGAGTTTGGTTATTTATAAAAACACAAATATTGGCAGACAGCGAATAAGATATCTTTTAATCAACTTAATTGACATTTTTAGCCTAATATGCGGAAATCGATATTACAGGAGAATAGAAATTAATTTCGCATATTTTGATATTGGACCTGTACCATTCAAAACTATTTAAGTTATTTACCAACAAATACCAATCTTACGTCGTAGCTTTATTTTCGTCTTATATTTGATTGCATTTACTTATTTACATATTAAATTACATTAATTGCATCCTATTCAATTAATGATACCAAATACAAACAACCGCGGTATCATTGGAGATATTTCACTTCAAATACTTGAAACCGTAGTTGGATCTAAACTACATTGTGCTATTTGTTTTTAGAGGAACTTCCAACTCAAGTTATAACTTTAATTTTGATCAAATTTTGCAAAAGCATTACTAATAGAAATATACCGGAATAATTTGTTTGTCACTTCAGTTCAATTATTAATTTTTCCTCGAAACATATCTGTATTATTATTTGGTTATGTTTAGAAAGGGTTATAAATTGTTATTTCTAGTATTGTATGTATAATATTTTTTATTAAATTTCGTTGCCAGGGAGAGTTCTTGGGATCTAGCTTGATAGTAAGAGATGAAATGAAATGAATTGAATTGAAATGAATTGAATTACATCCAACGCAATTAGTTAGCGCTACAGAATGAGCAACGCAAGGCATAAAGGGAAGCGAGATATATGTCCCCGCTATATATGCTGCGGCCTACCGTGGTCTTTCGCTTCCCCTTCTTCCAACTCACACTGTAGTTGTCTTTACTGTTTTGCATCGTCAATATTTGATCTTGGTTAGGCTACTGAAAGCGGCTATTTGCATATAGCATCCGTGGTTTCGGTAATTTGGTACACACTACACTCAGCCTCAAAACAAATTTCTCGCGACACTGGTTTCCTTAATGAAAGCCCTACTAAAGAAAGGCTAACTGTAACTTCTACTACTTCTCCAAGTCACATTTGTACATCGACTTTGTATTTTTGTCATCCACTTGGCGCGTTTACCCACGTCTCGCTTACAGAATTACTTTACGAAGGAAAACGTGGCTTTGCTTTGATTTTCTGTGTCCCGCGAGTCAAGCCAAATGTAGCGATAAGAAGTACGTTCATACAACAGCTGTGAATTTGGGAGATGGCCGCAGAATGCAAATACACTAAATTAGCTTTATTTAATGAATTCTTGAGGTTCTGAAGAGTTTTAAGAAACCATGTTCTGGCTTGCTATGAATTATTTCGCGTTATACTGCGCTAAATTTCTTGTACCTTCCCGCTGTTATTTTACTAGGGAATCACCCCCCTTGGGTCTCGAAGCCATCCATTATGTACGTCATAAAGTCACTATAGCTGCCATTTTCGGAAAAGAATCGAGGTTTTCAAGTGGTTAGGTCGTTTTTTGTGTATTAGTATAGATTTGTCTTCAAATTGCCCCGACTATACAGCCTATTTGGCATTTCACACATGTAAAACCAATCGGGTTTTATATATTACAAAAACCCCGTTCAGCTTACGTCTGTAGCATAGTGAAAAACTGAAATATCTCCAAATACGAAAAGGCAATGTCGAAAAAGGGCCACAAACCACCGGCTATAATCACGACCATAAATATCCGCATCTCTTTGCGGGCCCGGCAGCCACCACTTCAATACCAATAGATCCAGGTAACCAGACCGGCCTAGCTGTCATTTCTTACACACAACACACATAAATAATAGAACGCATTGGCGCTTTGCTATTCCCGACAACCGCTAGTAAAATATTGATGTTTGCCCATTGAGATGCAAAGTAGGATCACTACCCATCACCTAAAGTGATTACTTTTTAATTAAATACCTTTTTATTCTCTAACACTTCATTTTTAAACCCACTTCAATTTGAAATAAGTTTATCCTTACTTTTTACCGCGTGTATATTCCGTCAATAATTCTCTTTTTCACTCCGTCCTGGCAAATACATAAAGAAAATTCTAAGTGACATTACGATATCAAATATAACATTTTGTACTATTTGTAGATACTTTAACCATTTCTACCACTCCGCTGGATCCCTAGCAATGCAGGTTTATATCATTTTGAACCGGTTAGGACATGTCGTCAATCATACGAACTCTCTGATGGATTTGTGAGCTCGGCTGCATTTTACCCTTCCAATATTCAACGGTAATATCCGTAAGTGTTTCTCAATTGAACGTAATTCACTCAATCTTCTACAGGTAAGACCTACGAGATAGATTGGTATATAGTCCATGTGTATAAAATGAGATACAATACAACGGTGTACTGCGATTTGGTACTGCTTGTACCGTACTACGGTCATACAAGCGCACCAACAAAGGTTAAGGCAAAATGCTACACATACACCCTTTATAACACGTGTTCAAAACATGTTTACTCATTTCGTCATTGATTGTAATTTAATTGTTGTTTTTTATATTTTCCTTTGTCTTTGACAACCGATGTAGTGCGCAGCTTTGACATAACATTTGTTGATGTAAACTAAATCAATAGTTAGCCTCGATGATACTTCACATACATTTTCACACACGAATATGGTGGTGTTGATTGAATATTGTCCGTCGTTGAAAATTGATTCCTGCAATTCAGTGGGAAGCCATAAAATACACCCTTCTAAATGTATTTTATCCGTAAAAGCTAATAAATTAGCTGTGGTTATTAAACTAAAGAAAAACGCTGTTTCTAATTAATTACCGTATTAAAGTTTAAAGTTAAGTCAACTGTTTACAACTTTAAATCAGGGCTGAATCACGGTATATTATGTTATAACTATAAACAAAAGAGTTGAATTTTCTTGCAAAATTAAATTGGAAACTTAGAAACCGTTATGTATAAAGAAAAACATAAATACATTTACTTATTTCAATGATTCTCTCGTTCCCTCGCTCACATACCTCTCTCTCTCTCTCTCTCTCTCTTTCTCTCTCTATTCCTACCTATTTCCCTATTTCTCTATTTCTATCGCTTTCTTCCCATCTCTTTCTACCACCCTGTCTTTGAAAAACGAATGAGCGTTACGCCTTAAAGAAGCTTATTTTATGTCTGCAAGGGAATCGTCTACACCTATATTTTTGTATTATTTTTAATTTTCTGATCACGTAGCGTAGGATATATTTTGTGGCAATATATTGAATGTGTGATGCGTCTTGGCCGACGTCAAAACCAAAGACCTGCGCTTTGCATTAGAATGTTCGGCAAGACGAGGCGCGGCGGAGCTTTGCAGGTCAGATAAGGCCACACGGCAGGTCAAACGCTACAGGTCACACGCTACAGGCCACACGACACAGGTCACACGCTACAGGTCACAAGACGCAGGTCACAAGACGCAGGTCACACGCTACAGGTCACACGACGCAGGTCACACGACGCAGGTCACAAGACGCAGGTCACACGCTACAGGTCACACGACGCAGGTCACAAGACGCAGGTCACACGCTACAGGTCACACGACGCAGGTCACACTACGCAGGTCACACGGTACAGGTCACACGCTTAGGGTCACACGCTTAGGGTCACACGGTACAGGTCACACCCACAGGTCACACGCTACAGGTCACACGGCACAGGTCACACGGTACAGGTCACACGGCACAGGTCACACGCTACAGGTCACAGGACGCAGGTCACACACCGCAGGTCACACGCTTATGGTCACACGACACAGGTCCCCCACTACAGGTCACACGCTACAGGTCACACGCTACAGGTCAAACATAGACGCACTACAAGCCACAGTGCACGCTAGAAGGTCACACGCTACAGGTCACACGGTACAGGTCAAACATAGACGCACTACAAGCCACAGTGCACGCTAGAAGGTCATACGACACAGGTCACACGGTACAGGTCACACGGTACAGGTCACACGGCACAGGTCACACGACACAGGTCACACGGTACAGGTCAAACATAGACGCACTACAAGCCACAGTGCACGCTAGAAGGTCACACGCTACAGGTCACACGGTACAGGTCACACGGCACAGGTCACACGGTACAGGTCAAACATAGACGCACTACACGCCACAGTACGAGCTATTAGGTCACACGACAGGTCACACTAGCAAGTCACAGTAAAACGTTTAGTAAAAAAGTCACACGCCTTGGAAGTCAAAGTAAGTTGATTAAGAAAGTGACAGTGACAAGTCTTGAAGTCACAGTAAGTGTAGTAATAAACTCTCACGTCTTGGAATCACAGCAAGTGTAGTAAGAAAGTCACAAGATTTCGACAAGTCACATTACATGCTGTTTTGTTAAGACGAGAAGTTGTCGCGTACGAGCATCCGTTGAAGGTGACTGAATTTCTTTTAATGTTGCACACATCTACATAAAATACATTTCATTTGAACACAGTAATTGTTGAAGAATGTTATGTTTCATTAATACACTTAATGTCTAACATTCCGTACTGTGTGCAGAACTAATTGGGGATACAAAGTAGGGAATCAGTTAGTGAGAGCGCGTTCCAGAGAATAACCGCAGAATGTGATCGCAAGTAATGTGGGTCACAAGAACTCCATGTTACACTGTATTATATACAGACTTGAATGACAAACGTACCACACCCCCTTTACGATAGACCACTTCAATCAAAACTAACATTTCTTTGCTTGCACGTGTTAGAATATATTATTCATTAATTACAAGAATCCACATAAGATAAATTGATGTATGAAGGATATCGGTATTTTGATCGTTTAAAAGCCAAACAATGAACTGATACAGTGGTCGCTATCCTAATGGGAGAGGTCGATTTGGCGTTGGCTTGAAACATGCAGATCCTGGTTCGAACCCTGGCTCGGGCATAGATTTCATTAAAGTGGTGTTATCTTAATCTTGGTGTTCGTGATCATTAATCGCCCTCTTATCGTCTCGATAACCATCACAATATGAGGTCACATATTATCAAATTTCCATGTACAAATAAAAGTAAAGAGTTCCAGAACAATTAATGGCGGCTTCAATAATTAAACATTATTTTAATAATTATTAACGATACAATGTTTTGTACCCAAATCACTTCCAATTCAATATCAAAATCTCAGGTACCACGTACATAAATAAATCTTTTCCCAGACGAACCTGTTTTTCAGAGCCAATTCTGCTTTAAGTTTCCCCGATAAAAATCCCCTTTATCCACTCGCTCGTCCATTGATTTATAATAGAAGTCTTCTTCAATGAGAATCTTCTCTCTCTTTCTATTTCGCCGAAAGACAATCTCTAGATGGATATTTTAATAATGGATATCTTGCGCGATTACCGTTTATCGATGCCCCTTCATGGTCTAACAACCATAAAATTAATTCATAGTTCCCCTCTCCTCAAAAAGAGCTTACAATGCGTTAACGTTACTATGGGGATGAGATCTGTCAGGAAAGAGGGGTGTGGGTTACAGGGAAAGTCGATTAGATATTAGTCAGCGTTTGATTTGCATTTTTTAGCAGTAGTACCAACACTATACCCCCGTTATCGTAAAATCTTACCCTATGAAATAATTATGAATTGCCTTGGGGTTAATTTCAGAACCCGTCTACACAAGGCATAAAATATGCATGATACCTACTGTGTGTACGGTGCACTGTTGCTTGCGGAGGCATTGTTTCTAAATCAATTGTCATCGTGGTTAATTGCACGGCCAACGCACGGCAGCTATCTGCTCAAGGGTAGGTGGGGAGGCATGCAGCGTGAATCTTTAATGTGTGTGATCAAATTATTAGAGATCCATTGAAACCCCCGCTGCTTTGGTGTATATACTGAGGCATCTACGCTGCAGCTGTATACAGAGAGTAAAACAAGATTCTAGTTTGACGATACTCTGATTATATTTAAACGGTTTTATGGAAAACAAATTAAGCTCGAAGCGAAACTATAATATACGTTGCGATAGAAAGTATTAAAATAGAGAACGAGGGATGTTTTTGTCAGCTTGCTACTAAGGGAGGTATTTCTTTCTAGTAATTTCGTTAACTGTTCTTTCCCGTTGGAGATCTCGGTGAGATGGGTTTCTACTAAGTGGTAAACATGACTGTGCCTGCAAAGAGGACATCCATACAAATCTTTATATTAATGTGTACTTCCAATATCTTATAATTTCTGGCATTTTTGCGGCCCTAACGCCAACTACTCATTATCGTTATATTTATCATAATATGAATAAATGTTATTACCGGCAAGTTTCGATGTTACAATGCTATACGTGCAGTTTTAGTTCGAAACCCTTATATGATGCGCATTACTTATTCAGTCAATATAGTTAACGTTATAATGAAAAGTATAACCAAAACCGAGCGCAATTCCTTTGTACATCTTACTGACTTCCTCTCCCACACCAAACTTTCCAAAATAACGTTGTGCTGTAAATTTAAGGGCATTACTTTAAAAATATATTCCTGAAATTATTTGAGATACAAAAATCCATTAACTTAGTTTCAAATATTTTTCACTACGGTACTAAAGGAGATGTATTGTGTGCGTTCACATATTTATCATGAAAACTTCGTGATTATATTTTGTATTAATTGTTTGTATTCGAAATATCTATCGCTTTAAGTTTCGCGTTTCCATTATCCAACAGCTTATTCTAATCTACAGGCTATAAAGGACAACCTCATCGTCACATTATTGAAATGGTGAATTCCTAAATGGGTGTCGTAGATATTAGGTCTAGGGATGAAGAGTAGTAAAGGGCGGGTTTGCGTCTGCTAATGGCTCTAGTGGCTATGGGAAGCTCTTCTCCCGATGAAGCAATGAATATTGGTATCTGACACCTGCAGAAGCCAACGAACAAGCAGCACAAATAGGGCTGGTGGGAGAAGCATCTATACCCCAGTCTTCTCAACTTGAGATCCTACTAAACACACAATGAGTAAGGCGACAACTATATCCCATCTCGTCTATGTGCCAACTCACTATAGTGTATATTTTCTATGG
The DNA here is from genome assembly GCA_945910005.1 of Isoperla grammatica. Classification (NCBI taxonomy): domain Eukaryota; kingdom Metazoa; phylum Arthropoda; class Insecta; order Plecoptera; family Perlodidae; genus Isoperla; species Isoperla grammatica. The sequence continues at coordinate 23,834,712 of OX246746.1, forward strand.
ACCTCTATACACAATTGTCCGGTATAAATTCACGCTCCAAGAAATTACTACAAGCAATGGTGTTCGAAGCTAAAATGTCAAGTTTGATATTTCAGTGTATGGATGTAAAGAGGAAAAAGGAGATGAGGAATTGGAGGTCAAAGAAGATGCAATGAATAGAGAAGGCGAGAGGAGGACATCAGAACAAAGGACGGAGAATATGAATGGACCATTACTATGGACAAATTAATTCATTAATCTTTTACGGTGAAGTAAGTAAAAACCCCAAGTCCGAACAATGACAAAATGAAACAGATGGAAGAGGGTCCTATCTGGCTAAAGCCGCAAGAAATTAACCGCAGAACCATGGATATTCATTTCAGTAAAAAGGGTTCCGATTTATTCCACATTAATTGTGTACACTTGTTATCGTGTTGTAGAGCGAGAGGAACAGGAGCGCTGATTGGAGGCTGTGAAGAAAGGGTCTTGGAAACTGAGTAGGCGGTGACTGAATAAGAGTGACACTCCCCAAACCTCACGTCAAAGAACTCAAAGAAGCTGAGCTGTCATCTTTCTTCGTTCTAATGATGCACCACATTTACTCGCTTGTATTAATTATAGGATTATTTTGAGTTGAAGCAAAGTTATCACTATGATGTTAACAAACCTGCCACTCATCCAGCACGTGGATAAGTAGCAGAGCTTCTGGACTGGACACTAGTGCAAACATATACCAGCGATAAGTCTGGTATTTTTTCAATTTTATGTGATTTTTGAGATGAAATACAGGTTGTTTTTATAAGACTTTTGAACAACCCAGCAAAAAATTGTAGATTGAGAATGGAGATAGATAGATAGAGAATATTTAGCATAATAAATTAGTAGTCCTAGTGGTGGAGGAAGTAGTAATAATAGTAGTAGTCCTACTAGTGGTAGTGTTAGATGTAGATGTAGTGGTAGTAGTACTAGTATGTTTGGATATTTCACAAATTAAAAACATGTATCATAAACAATACAAAACAACCAATAAAAATATTGCCAGTACTTTAATACAAGGAAAATTTCATGATATATTGTACCTATTTATATCCTTTACTTTAATACGGTGATACAATGTTTAGAAGTCCACAATTAGAGAATGAAAGTGCACCTTTGCTTCAACCTTAAAAAAGAACTAAACAGCAGTATTAACAAGCGTGGTCTGTGTAGATAGATACCATAGTCGCAAGGAAGGGAGCATAGTCACTCGCAGAGTACCGGCTGCAGCTGGCGTAAAGGTGGAACAATGGTGAAGCATAGACTCATTTAACTCATATTAGTTTAAATTTAGGATGGGCTCAGGAACCACATAATGTCATTTCACACTGCATAAAATTTAACGTACGGTGATGTAATTGTTTTTGATAACTTTTGTGGGTATCAAAAGACAGAACAAACTAAACTGGTCACTTTCCGTTTGCGTCGTTGGGCCGGAATGTTCAGATTTCCTACCCACCTTATATACTTGGTTACATGGTTGTCCATGTTATTTTATCTGAAGAAAACTGCAATCACCGGGCAATAACTTATAGCTATACACGTACCAGATTCCAGTTAGTTCATTCTTGTCCCTGTCAGTATTACAATGTAGACATTAATGTGTTGCAGATTATGTCTTCCTGTAAGTTGTGTTTCTGCCATTGGTATGTTAATTTCATTAGCTACCCCCCCCCCCCCCCACCCCTCCAGTGGTAATAAGTTATTGTTTAATTGTATGCGTATGTGGGCGGCTTGTAATGGAAATTACGGTGGCTGAAAATGTTATTTAAATTCTGTAATATTCTTCTGTTTTGATACAGTGTATTTTGTAACCTGAATTAAAAGTTGTTACGAAACCTGGTTCTATATATTGCTTACTTTTCTTAGCCGACACAATCTGAGGTTGTATTGAGGCATGTTTTGTTTTACTAGACGAGCATATTTTGATGTCGTTCATTGTAGCATATTTTGGCGATAATTTAACTATATGAATGTAATATTGTATTGTGTGTCAATAATTCATGACAAAATATTTAAAAAATATAAATAATTATACAAGTATAAATCGAAAGTAAAAGATCTCAATTCGAAACATGAAAATATTGTTTGAAGTTAATTTAAAATTGTTGTGTGGATTTCATCATCAAATCAAATTACTTTTTATTTAATTTTGTATGTCTAGAAAGTAAATTAATATTCTGACTTTTTAAAAACAAGTACGATGTTTTAGTGTGAGGGGGTGGGCTGGAAAACCAAGAACTGGGGTGTGGAATGGGAGGGGGGGGGGGGGGGAGGGAGGGGACGCAGTTTTGCTGTACTACTCTCTCATAGGAAGGAATGTTTTAGAGAGTAAGAATATTTCGAAGATCGATATTGAGCCCCCACGTCAATAGTGGAGTGAAAGAGTTGCCTCACCACTCTTTTATATGGCTGCTATTTGTCGTTCGAGGGCGATGCGAATCAATTCACCGCTTTAATGCTAGAATTGTACCAGCCAAAGCATTTCTACATTGTATTCACGTTCAACAATAAATCTGCCTACAAAGCCGACCACTGATAGTGGGCTGTGGTTTTATATCAATGATGACAGCGACATATCCATTTTTAGATTCATATCGAACCATTATGTAACAAAAGAATAAGACGTCTACAAAACGAATAGTTTTAGTGTAATTCCTTTCTTTTGTAATAAACTGTTATGCCAATGAAATTCGTGGGGGGCTGAGGTTATACTTTTGCCTTCAGTTCTTCAGCTCAGGGAGGCTGGCAAGGAAGGGTTCAACTATACCCCCCCCCCCCCCTCCCTCCTAAAGTTCCGACTTGGCTGGATGTTTGCTGGTTCGCTACACTTAATATAGTTAACATATGTTGATAATAATTCAATATTCGACTCATTAAGTAACGATGTTGCCTTTCCCGTCCATATAATGTAAAATGAAAGATGTACGTAAGGTATTCAGTTATGACTTGCACCACTATTACTTGACCTCAATTAAACTGCTAACTATATTCCAACGTTGTCTGCAATTACTTTATTTGATTTCAGGATTTGATTATACAAACTTGTACACCCCTTAAGCAATTCTCCACCTTCTGACTATACACAGTGTTAACTTATTTCATTAGTCATTAATCTATTTCTCTCCCTTTCTCTTTCTCTCTCTCTCTCGATCCCCTACCTCGTTATTCTCTTCTCTGCCTAACGGATACATTCAAACATTTTGGAACAAGATAAATAGCACAGCAATCCCAAACATGTTGAAAAGTATCATTTCTGTTGGCCGTAATTTAATAATGGCAAGGGAATAATGGCATAATTAACACCAAAAAACAAAACAACGAGTAAAACTGGTTAAAATGTACGCGGTAGAAATACACAGTAGAGGGAACACAATCGGTATAATTGGAAATGGCAACTCACAACCCGAAACCATAGAATGTAGTTTATTGTTTAATGGCGAACCTATTAGCAATGTGTGTGTGTTCCTTATGAGTTATAGTCCTGGTAAATCCCACCACTCTCTTGGATATACATACATACAAGCTATTTGTGAATTAAAGACTGTTTCTTCCCGTTATTGTGTCCTAACTATAAATCAAGTGAATGACGAGGTTATAAGCTGATTGTGTGAGGCAACATATCGGGTTGTTATTTTGTAATTACAAATTGTGCTTGCCCTGCAGATATAATTAACGTATCTGTACTTAAAATTAATCTTTACATTTTTCCTGTATTATAATATGTTGGCTGCTAATTAGTTAGTTAATTTATTAATTGGCAAAAAAGTGTATGGATTATTTCCAGTTTTAAGACTTGATTCAGAATCACCGTAATCAGATAATACATTGCAATTTGCAACACTTAGTCAATATGTGGCAGTTTTCGAATCTTAATACTTTAGCAAAAGAAGTGGCACTGAACGCAAAGCGATTCAGGGCGGAGATATGAATCCTGGTGGAGTTTTTTTTTTTTTTTTTAAGGAAAGTAACTGGCAGAGCAAGCCGTCATTACTTATCAGGTTGGTCATGTCTACGTTATCACTTCCATTAAGTCCCCTCACCAAGATCGCGGTCGGAGTCTTCACCCGTTTTGCCCCGTTCGCTCTTGAAATTATCATTTTTTTATTGCTGATAATGTATTATTCAGAAATGATTTAAATTTAAAATGTTTGCGTCTTCAGCCTTCGTCGCATCTTCCCCTGGTTAAATATCGTCACAAATAGTGAAATGAATGATTCTTTGCGCTTTTGTATAACGTACAAGATAACTACTCATCATAAAATATAACGATATGCAAAGACAAAATGTTGCTAGTAAAACAATATTTCTCGAAGATACGACAAATCAGTCAAAATGTTTATTCACACTTCTCACTACACGCACACGCAAAACTATTCACCACAATAGATCTCTCTCTTTGACCTTGCAGAATGAACACATTCGTTTCCTTTAGCTGTGTGCCCTTCTTCGCAACAGAAAAATAAAATTTTAATTCTTAATTTGGCACTCTCATATAAAACAATACATATTTATCCTTTTGAAACATCAATTTTTCTCTTCCGATCAAACCAGCCGGAGGAGGTTTCGTAAACTTCTAATGAAAACAGGTGTATTTGTAGATGGATGTATAAGAATTCTACGTTGAGCTAATTATATTAATATCGCAATAATGTTTCATAAGAATCCCTGCAGTAGCGGAACAGCCATTCAATGCCTGCCCCATATGTGCCCCTCTTGAGGTGACTAACTAGTTATATTAGAGTGTTTGGCTATTTAGGAAGAAAAGTCCAAAGTCTTATATGACTAATCTCAAAATTCGCATTGTGACAGAAAAAATCCTCGGCAAAACCTTCAGTCAAATCGCCGGCGACGTAATCTAACTGGCAGCTGGCATCTGGCAACCGACTTTTTTTATTTTTCTTATTTTTTCACTTTTATATACAATATATATATATGTATTTTTCACATTTTTTTTCTTCGTGTTCTTTCTTATTTACATACATTTATTTTTCTTATTTAATTTGTTGAATTTTCACTTAATTTGATTTTATTTCATTTCTCAATTTTTTTTTCTTGTTATTGATTTTTATTTTATATATTACAGTAATTTGTTTTGTTTTTGTTGTTATTGTTATTTATGACTTCATTATTATTAATTGTTTGCATAGCCTAGTTTTATTTAAGGTCCTCCTTTGTAAATCAGTTTTTATAACTGAATAAGATAGACATTTAATAAATAAATACAAATAAATAAAATAAATAAAACTGGTAACTGGCAACCTCCGATTATTCGAGTCTTGCGTGTTACCTCTGAGCCACCCCAACTCCAATCTTCCTCCTACTAAACGCTCCTTCTTGTTATGGACTGGCTAAGAAACTAAGTCTACAGCTCAATCAATCAATAGACATGACGTCATATTAAAACCGATGACACATGTGTCTCCACCCTCACCAGAAGGATATCACACTATCAATGAGTAATACTGCAGTTGCCTATTCATGTGTACCGTAAGCTTGATGGATGGGGACCCGACCTATCGTGCGAGTTAGATCAGGTGACATGACACACCCCCTGAGCGAGGGTTGAAGATCATTGATTTGGCTGATGTCTCGCGTCAATTATAATAATCATTATAATATACGTGTAGGAAACGGTGCAGTTTAAGAGCGTTCGGAAGTAGTTTTGATGTTTTTAGTCAACTAATTTCTCTTAAACAAATAACAGGATTATTATGAAAATTTACCTTCTTGCAGAAAAATGTCATATCTACGCATGGTATTAAATACATTTGTGACAAGCCTGCTGAAAAATAATATACTCATGTTTGAATTATGCAAATAAATTACTTTTGCCGAAAATGTGTGGCGAAATAATACAAAGAATCTGTTTAAAAATAGGTACATTATTTTTTAATAGGCTGGTGACAAATGTACTTAATACGATGCATAGATATGACATCCTTCTACAAGTGGATAAATATTTATAATATTTTTACTATTAGTTTAAGAGTAATTAGTTGACGGCCAATACATCTGTAAGTTTAGTCAATGAACACATAATCAAATCAGGCCCGCGTACACAGAACGACACAAAACAACGCGTATTTAACGTACATGTAATAGTATAACTTTGAGCTACGGAATGTCTACGTGCACACGGGTATTTTAAATAGATAATTAATTGGAAAAGTGTAAACCTCAACGGTTGGATAAACTGAAGCTTTATATTCCGCCTCGGATTCAGAGGAGAAAATGTTGCTCGGCCGTGGGGTGGGTGGTTGGGGGGGGGGGGGGGGAAGGGGGAGGGATGACTATTTCACAGTCAACGTTCGAAGTTCGTCGCATAATCTTGTTCCGACTAAAAACTACCTTCGGTATTTGCATATTCTTGATTTCTTAATTCGCATTATATTTTTCCACCTAGGTATTTGTATATTCTTCTCATCGTATAAGTCAAGGTATGTCACGGGTTTCAGTTCACTTGGGTACATATGTGTTACTGTTATGTAGTACACATGTGTGTTGTCAAAGACTTATACTAGTAGCACGAGACAGACATCCACACATAATATCTGCAGGCATGGATGTTCTTTGTCTACAAGGTTAGGTAGGCCTGCCTGCTCCCTTGTCGCGCAAACAGTAATGTTTAGTGTTCAGTAAGTTCATCGTATCAGGCGTTTTGCTTGTAGGATTCCTTATATTGACCATCCCAAAGCGATTTATAATACCTTATATTTCAATTATTTAGAAAACTCACCACCAGCAATTCTAATTTTGGCTTTTAGTTCCGATATAATATGGAGTACCGAGATCCGGTCCGCATTGTAAGTTGTACGAAGTAGTTCTCGTATTGTTTGAGTGATGTAAACTATAATCAAGGCACACGAGTGTTTTTCTCGTTACTTCAAAAAGAATTGTTTTCTTTATACCACTATGGAAACTAGAAGAACAAGTTAGCGGCTTAATAATGTTTCAAGTTGTTTTATTTTAATAAATTGTTGGATGCGCTGTCTTCTTATGTTGAGGCAATGTTTTTTAAAACATAAGCTGAAAAACGACGAAGAAAGAAAAGTATCTATGCGATACTGTTTGTGTTATGATGTAGAATGAGACAGAAAGGATTAAGATGAGGTATGGTGGAAGAAAGAACAGTTGAATTGGCATGAAAGGGAAATGAAGGTAGAAATTAAAGCCTTTAGCTACTTTTTTAAATCAAAACGAGAATGAAGAATTTCAGTTAGGAAACTTTCATAATTAAAAGCCAACGGAAGAAGACGACGTTTGCTAAACTTCTTTATAATAAATAATGCTATACAGAAACGTTTGGCTTAACGAAACACAAAGTTGAGTAATGACTAATGCTGTGAAATCACACTGCTAGGCTATACGGACGCTCTCGAGATGAAACGCACCGTTTCAATCAAGACAGATTATAGCCTTTACAATCAGAACTGTAGGCCTAATTCCTTAAGACTTTTAAAGGCCTTTGATTTGAGTTCCTCTTACAAACACCCGTCTTAACACAAATACATTGACACGTGTTACTTCTCTCACAATATAAAAATGCTTTTGCTTCTTTCCTTATTTTTCAGTAAAAAAACACCATTTGCTTTATCTTTTGCTTCTTCATACTCCAATATCACCACTTTTGAATTCATCAACCGCAATCTTGATCCTTGTCTTTGGGTTTGGTTACTCGCATTCTATATTTAACTTTGTTTCTCGTTACTTGTAGTGTATCGAGAACTTACATTAGGCCTACGTATTAAGTTATGAAGTATTCACTTGATATCCTTTAGCAGCTAACAAAATGAAATTGTAATGTGTAATGGATAGAAGTGAAAATAATTCCAACCACTTTTCAAGCTTTTGCCAAGTGTGTTCCACATCTCATTAAATACACAATATGTCTATTATACATTTCAGTTCTCATGTCCATAATAAATTACGCATTACGTGCGCTTAATACTGTATACCAATCCTTGTTCAGGTTTCAATTCAAGATTAAGTTTTCCCATTTGCAGACTTGTTAAAATAATATCGTTTATTCTGTCCACGTACGAAGTACAGAATACTAAGTATGCATTCAGCACTTAGTCTTGACGGTACTTCAATACTTTGCACATCTCTCTCAACTTATTCTTGCTCATTTATTACTGGTATTATTTCCGTCATTATAACACCTGCATCTACTTCAACGTTGGTTCACAAAGTAACCATGACTTGGAATGTAATAACTACACAATCCCCAAGTGAACAAGTAGAACATGGCTCGTGAATAGCAAGCTATGATGTTGAATTACAAGTGGCTTATGTATAGCATTGTCAGTTTGCGTCAATACTTTAATTTGGTACCAATATTCGGGGGCATTTAGTGCAGGTAATGATATGTAATCAATCATGTATGAGGTCATATTGGCTAAGTTCGATTTTTCCACGTTTGATCTTTTGCACAGTCAACTATTATAATGATCTGACATTTTTGGATCTCGGACTAACAGGTATGGAACTTATATACAAAACTGTTAGAAATTAAGCGTTTTAAGAATAGATATAGAAGCGTTGAATTGAACAAGTACAGTTATTATAACACAGCGTCCATTCGCTGTGTGAATTATAATTCTTGTTGTCCTTTATCAAGAGAGTTCGCATAGTTCGAATATACCAAGAAACTGCGCTATTTACTAAATATTCACCCCACGCCCAGTTTGTTATGCGTAGATGCAAATTCATCGGCTTCAAAGGGTTTATAAAGTATTTACCTAAATTCTTAAACGAGTCTAATGAAATAATATAGATGTTAATGCATTTATGAGTTTTGTACAAAACAGAAAGTCTTAACAATAACTAAAATTTACTTATAAATTATTTATTTCCCTTGTCTTTGTCATTCTTTCATTGAATTAGAAAACTGTATAGTGTATACCAACCCTATTATAGCTTGTTCTTTTGTTCAACAGCTGACGGAGGGACCGTTGACAGTATATGTAAGTTTATTACTACAATAATGATTTTATTGACCATAATTTAACATCTTACAACATTAAAAGATTTGATGCTTTCGTGGCGCGGGTTAACGCTGATAAAACTAAAAACATTTCATATTATTACACCACGGCGTAGACACTTACTCGAGCACTGAATGTCGACGTTTCTGGACCGCTGTAGGCCCTGCATATACATAGATAACTACAATAGGTTGTTATTTATCTTCACGTTGACATTTACCACTAAGAATTAGTTAAGTTAACCATGCACTGGATGTCACGTTAAGTCTTGACCACTTCGGTTTCAAAGCAGTGCGGTTATTGGAGGCCGATCTGGCATCAAAAGCAGAATTATTGGGGGGAGTTATAGTTAGAAGTCAGAAGTGGGCTAACCGAGACAAATACATACTAGGTAACAAGGGAGAGAGAGAGAGAGTTAGTGGGGGGGGGGGGGATGTGGCCGTGTTCGATCCAATGAACATAGAATGAGTCCCTCGTTAAAGTTGAAAATTATTGCATTGCCGTAGCGAAGCGGTGAGAGTCTTAACTAGCCTAATAGCAAACACAGAACACCTCATTAATTTCATTAGATTCAAGTGCCCGATCCAAAAGCTCAGCAAACAATAATCACTAGTTTTCATGAAAGCCTAAGAAAATTAAGAAGAAATGAAGCGAAAGTAACATCCTTCAGTAGTTGTTCATGTTGTGACTAATTTAGTACTTTGTTCAACGCTCCGCCACTTCGCAGGGTTGCATCGCCTCCGATATCTACAATTATGTAATAGTCAAGTTAGTTAAGCGAGCGAAGCGAGCGTCTCCACGAGAATCTTATGGCACTTCGTTCTGTTTTTTTTGTTTGTTTTTTTTTGTACTAGACTCTTATGGCACTTCATTCTGTTTGTTTTTTGTTTTGTTTTTATGTCTGTCGATAGCGGTCGAACGGAAAGTCCGATCAACTTGAAATTTGGACCGTCTACAAGCCTCGATGTGAATTGAAGATGTATAGTTTTGAGGCAAAATCGTTCGAAAAGTTACAAAGTTACACTCAACAACTGTTAGTAACGGTGGCGGACCGCCGCGAAAACACTAGACAGAATGACAACGAAAATTCTTAGCAACGCACATTGCACTGCATTCAACAATATCGGGAAGTATAATAGCTATGGAAATTAGAAAAAATTTTGAAATGCACATCCTTGAATTGTTGTAACTTATTGTTTTTATTAGCTTTGAGATATTTTCGCCAGAACGTTCGTTGATATGAACGCGCTCGCTTATCAACGCGTCAAACAGAGCGTTTTCCTAGTGATAACAAACCGCATTGAAGTTATTAGGACCTATACTAATAATATCAATCACTGGATTAACATCACGCGTGAACATCACGCGCAACCAGCTTCAATAGAGATAACATCGGTTGACGTAAGCGTGAACGCGACAGGGGTCGAACCCATGGGTCGAACCGGTAGAAGGGGGGCGTGGATTGAATCACGAGGGGGGGGGGGGGGGGGGGGAGAATTTGCTCACGCTTCTCACAGTCACAGAGCGGAGTTGGATCGAGCATGTTCCCACACAGCACGATGATATCATTGCGATATCTTTTTCGTGTCATTTTGTCAGGATATCTTTAATTCGGAGTATTTAACATATTTACCAGCTATCGATTAATAGGCATATATTTCTAATAATAATGGCAAATTTTGGCGGGACATAGGGACATGTCTTATGGTGTCATAGTGTTTTTGAGATTTCTTTAAGATGTCGGGTGTCTTTCAATCGTACTTTTTTATATCTTAATGACATCAAGTTGTTGTATTATGTGTAGTTGTTGTATGTTGTATAGTTGTTGTAGTTGTTGTGTGTTGTTGTATGTTGTAACTTTGAGTTGGTTCTTACTCAGCAACTGTCAGTCTTCTAGTGACATCTGAATATAGGTACGATAACCTAACCGAAATCTGTATCCTGTTTTTAATTCATCTTCATCCTTCATAACAAGTATATTCAAAATATCAGATTTGTTAATTTTTTTGTGTGAGAAGAAAAACGTTTACGCACCAATACCAAACGCGGTATGTGAATTTTTAATACAACAGTATTTTTTTTGACGATTTGTATAACATGTTTCGTCCTTGGAAATAGAAAGTACCGTTAGTAGGTTTCCAATTTTAACGCGTCTAGTTAAGTAATTACTTGTTTGACATGATGTGCTACGAGTCTATGTTGTGTTTAGTTTCTGAGTCAAGATGGTTGCGAGTTGACCTTGCTAGGCGAGTCTACACCAGCCAGGCACACAACATCTGTTGTCTGTTTCTTGTACATTGTCAACTCGAAACTCTTCCGAACACGAGGAAACTCTGCGACGGCTGACATCAATATTTTCTTCGTTAAGCCGTTACGGTGAAATCGAAAAACTCGCCTCAGATTTGTGACACACATAAGATAATTCTGGATGTTTCAAATATGAAATTTACACAATGAACAATGGAAGCGATAAGGATAGAATTTGGATTCAATTAGTTTTCAATTAGAAAATATAGTAAGAAATAAATTTGATGAGTATTGGTCAAGGGTTTTACATATCAAACTTTCACGATAAATTCAAACCCAAGAAAGAACGTTCTTCATGCATTCAATAAAATATATATAACATGCCGGAAAGATATTGTGATCTGAAGATAAATACAAGGTTTAAATAAAAATACATAAATACAATGGAAATAATTGGCTTAGTAACCCGAGACATTCTTCAGATAATGAGTCTCATTATCACTTATTACGACAGTCTAGGGTGACTTCGAGCCTCTTTTAGAAGACACATCCAAGTGTTGATGCTCTAAAACAGTACAGCATATTGACTGCATTGTTATTTATTATTTGGTTTTAGGATTGAACTATGCATTTAAGTATCAAACAAAATAGACATAAAATGTCACACACGTTGCACCAACGATATTGTGTCAATAAATAACATGATGATTTGATTGACACAACCAAACCCCACGGGCTTAGTATCGAATCAATACTGGTTTACTGTTCCTTCAGTGTCACCGATAGAGGTGACTTAGTCATCTCTATCATACTAACATACTAACATACTAACATCTATCATACCAACAGCCCTCAAAAATTTCCTCCCAACTATTCCAAATACCACTATATCTAATAGGGAATATACCTGTTAATTTGTTTCGTCGTTACCAAATTAATGACGATGTTATGAAGCCAAAAACATTTCATTTTTCCATTTCGTAAATATTTTCAGTCAAGAAAGTAAGCTGAAAATTTCACAAAGAATCATGGCGGGAAAAACATGTCATGACGTCAGAACTGACTAATATCAATCAGCCTATCACGCAAAGACAATCAAAGATCGTATTTATGCCGAATATCTCACTAAAATTTGTATTTATATTGTAATTCGGTTCTAAAATGAATAATAGTTGTAACAAGAAATTAATTTACACCACTGGTATGATTATTTGTAATAATGAAACATTATTTCAGTGTTTGAAAGTAATTTTGTACAGAGATCGGACAACAATGTATACGTTGTTTTTTCGATAATTGTGTATAGTGTTGCAAGGCGGTGATTGGCAAATTCATTCATAAACGGTGATGTTTAGTCAGTTATGACGTAACCATCCGTTTCACGATAGAAGTCCGGGAAAGGCAACATGTCAAACTTTGTTACGTTACAAAAATCTAAATGTAACATTTTGAAATGGGAAAAGTATTTTGCCGGTATTTGTAGATAAGGGCCTATCTATTTAATATGATCGAACCAATATCGGGAAATGTGGAATATTTCCTATTGGTTACCCAAAGAGGGTACCAGGATAATCAAGGTTTGGGTCTGGGATAATTATGGTCTCCGCCTAGCGGAGGCTCGTCGAACTCCCAACTCAGTTCGTCGCGATATCACCACCTACTACAAAACAGCTTTTATAATTCAATGTACTCTGTATATCATATAAACTAACGTAAATGAGACATTTTGATAGAATGCAATCATTAAAAAAAAGTATTAAAATATTGTGATTTTATGTTTTTAGAACATAAATTATTTTGACAGATCAGTTCATTTATTTCATTCAAGTTTCTTCAATTTTAATAATATGTGACTTTAAACATTGTGGGACGGAATGCGAAGACCTGATTTGGGAGTTCGACAAGCCTCCGCTAGGCGGAGATCAAGTACTGTAAGCCTCGACCATCAACCCGGCACCTCCACCATTAGGAGTACAATAAAAGAGATATAGTACCTACACACGGGCGACACGAGATATCATGTTTGCATGTGTTTTATTAAATGATAGATACGTAAACTACATATTAATACCAACAGATGGTTTAGAAACACGAACACGGCGGAAAAAATAATCAATTCCTTGATCGTGGAATAAAACACGTTCTTGTTTATACTACGGTAATGCATTCGTTCCGAGCATGATAACATGTATATGTATCGGTGCCTTTATTGTTTGTACCTCTGTAGGAACTAACCTAAATTTTAGGCACATATGTTCACAGACGCCGGATGCAAACACCATATGTGCACCATTTATTTGAGAAACCCCATAAGTTAGGTTGAGTTGAGTTATAGTTTTGAGAAAAACACAACAAACCATTTTCCTTTTTTTAGAAACTTAAAACTCTTAAGTATTTTATTATATGTTATTAAAAATAATAAAAATAGATTTTTAACTTATGTTAACACTATTATCACTATCTCAGCGTTCACCGTTGATAACATATAATGATTTTGATGTAGTTGACTTGTGAGCTTTCTCAAATGAAACTAAATTATAAAAATAAAAACAAATTACCGTTGGACTTAAAGTGAACATTGTTTCGTAACAACCGAAAATATAGCAAAAAGACGACTTATAGAGTTCCTTAAATAGCACTGATACATATGTTTACAATGACTGCCAAGAACTAATTTAACGTAATGTATGTATAATAATATGTTATTTATTAACTTGTACAATAGGTGTGTGTACTTAAATCTAAACTATACCTATATCGTATTTACCCTATGAGTATAACCTATAGATCAGCATTGTACACAATAACGTTTAACAGTGGTAACTAGGTAAACACAATAACAATGATAATGTATGAATTGATTGGTCCACAAACCATGCGATCGATCGATGACAAGACTGTTTAGGAGTATACGGCTGAGCACGTTCACTGTTTAATGTCAAAGTGTAAACAGAGACAAGTCATTATTCTCAACAGCCGTATTCCGTGGAGTGGATTGGCAAACATGCATTGTGAGCCGGATTCTCGCCTCAGGCAGACGTGTTCACTGTTCACACCACACGTAGGCCGCCTACAACCCACTAATATAAGACCGCATGGGTTTGTGGAATCTATACAATGAACTGAAAAACATGACTTTTCAACGTAGCTGTGTCGTGGCATGTAAATACACTTTAAAGACTTGATAGGAGTACATTAAAGCTGTTTTTTAAGAGAGAAAATATCCACATGATTCAACTATGCATTTATGTAATGTGTATAACAAAACGTACGTTTTGTAACTTCAAATTTAATTTTTATATCAGAATGTCGTTCATTTATTTTTAAAGCTAAACTCAGCAAATAAAATTTTACCAACTACAGCTTTGTGGACTTTTCTGGAAGAATGATCTTATAATAAAAATAAAAAAACTAGATAAAATAAAACTGTTTTGTCTACCTATAATAGTGTGTATGTTCTCAGACAACAACGGAAAAGATCCTAATGCTAAAAATGGCCCTCCTGTACAATTCGTGCGTTTTAGTTGTATAGTAAGTTTAGGAAAACTATATTAATTGTGCGTAAAGTTATGTTATCAAACAGTCTGATGACAAATGGCGTTTTGCAAGTTTTGCAGTGTACCGTAAGGTTGGATATAATAAGGAAGGGTGATAAATGATATTGAACGCCTGTTAATTATACCTTTCAATTCGTTTGAGTATATATTATTTTTCAAGGTTCCTACCCAAACGAGGGCAATGTTTTTGACTTCTTCAACTATTTGCCAGAAAAACTTATGTTAAACCTATATTTTGTAGATTATTTGCGCAATGAGTCGTTGTTGGACACCGTGATAAATGAATGTATGTTAGCCTTTGTTTGCTAATGACCATTCATTCCGTAATGTATACAGACAAGACTGATTGATTTCTCTATTCCAAAGCAAAGTTAAGCCAAAGCTTTCAGATTCGAGACAAAGAATATAGGTTTAATGATGTGTAGGAGGATTTCCCCTTGCACCAGATTCTGTTAGATTTATAGATATAGCTCCCGGAGTAAGCCAGAGATTCTGCAGTGAATAAACTTAGTTAGAACACTGATATTGAGAACGCTAAGTTTAATATACATTTCCGTTGTAATATTCATTGAAAAGTTATTGTCATTTATTTACATTAGTCATTTGTCTTGTTGCTCCGAACACATAAATTCTTCGCTGAACCCTAGGAGCTCAACTAAAAGAGATTTATCTTTTCTTTAAAAAACTTTCCACAAGTCTTGAATAAATCTTCTAACATTACGGCAAAAGTCTCCTAGAAACTACACTAAAATAATCTACCTACAGTTTCTTTCGAAGCGAAGGGCGCTTGACCATGCAAC
Source organism: Isoperla grammatica (assembly GCA_945910005.1). Lineage (NCBI taxonomy): Eukaryota > Metazoa > Arthropoda > Insecta > Plecoptera > Perlodidae > Isoperla > Isoperla grammatica. Next base: position 23,850,321 of record OX246746.1, read on the forward strand.
ATGCATTAAGCATTGGTGTCATATGCTTTCAACATAAACCTGGGGGATTGTAATTTCACCGTGCATAGGCAAATACAAGTATTAATACACTGTAATGGACGCTGGACACAACATATTCAACAGAATAGCAGTTTATTATTCAAATACATTATTTAAAAAATGTGATCAAAACTAAAACGACTGTTTTATATTGCGATCAAAACAAATTTTAAACTCAGCCTATTTTTAAAGATAAATAAAAACTTCGAAAAAATAAATATATAGGATTTATCATTTGCTCTGTAGATTCTCACTTTACGCATGGAGAATATTATATCCAACACGACAGCTACTAATGATACATTGATAAGGATAATACATTAAATATAAATGGCATTATATCGACTAATTTACTTTTTATTTTTTAGGATATTGTTTGCCGTACACACGTATATGTATATTACTTCGCTCTATTATTATCAGTGATTTATACTTAGCGGTCTGCGTCTGTATAAAATATGTTCTCAGGCCTTTATATTGTTCGCTAAATGTTTTGTTTCTATTGTGCAGGATATCATTACAGAGAGAAGTTTGAATGTTTGACATTGCTGACTAAAGACTCTTTATTATATACAGTATTGTTTATTTAAATCTTTGGCTTTGTTGGTCGCAATAGCTTGTAATGCCCGTCTTTGGCAAGAGCTGTAACACGTGGCTTGAAAGACCTATTGCAAGCCATCCATTGGCATGAACTGTTACACAGAGCTTTTAAGACTTATTGAAAGCCATCCATTGGCATGGACCATTTCACAAGATCGTCAGTGGGCTTTTACGCCAACAAGAGTCAAATTTACCGTTGGTGTGTCGTATAAGTCATACTTATACCTTATCGATCTTTGAACTACTATGCAGCGGCCATCCGCTCAATTGAGCAAGTCAATTTGTTGACTGCTGCATATTCGGGGGACTCCGACTAACCCCCCCTGATTTCGATACTCAAGAAAGTAATTTAATTTCCAAGCAATCCCTTCCTTCCAAACCCCTGAACGTGTGTAGCCGACGTATCCCCCCTACCCCCTCTCCTCCCCCGCCCCCTCCACAACCACCGTCTTCCGCTTTTATACTGGCCAGGTTTCTACGGGTGACTTATTGCATAGCGTGCATTTCCAATAAACACCAAATCGTAGCGATATTCTTCACTGCTTCACATCACTTTAATATTATTCAATGCACGCAAAACCATCCTGCCTGGCCGGGAATCAGACCACATGGTCTTATGCTCTTTCTCGATTCCACCCGCCATACGAAGTGATAAATACTCCGTGCTCTGATCCCTAGACGTAGAAACTCACTAACTGGCATCAAACTGTTTCCCCAGTCCTTGTTACATCCAACTTGTGGTGGCTGGGAGATTTTTGATAATGGAAATAGTTGGTGGTCGTAAATAGGTGATAAGTGGGCGGTCGAGACATGGTGCCTATATGGATCACGGGTTAAACCGTAAACGGGGATAAAAGCTACACGGATTCATTGTTATTGTATTCTGTGTAAAACGACAATATTGTCTAGTAAACACTGGAGCAGTGTTCAAACCCAACATGGCAACACTGATAATTAGGGTGATACGTTCTCATACATGTTGCATGAATTTCGTTGAATCTTACTATCCTAAAGTCGCCTTGACTTAAGTTGTTAAGACCCGGTATTATGATGGCCCGCTAAATATTGTTAGTCTCGGACTAAAACTTGGTCTCAGATTAAGTTTCGGACGGGTTATGAACTGAATTTGGTTCATCGCTAAGCTATAGCTGTTGATTATCATTTTATGGAGTAAGATTGCCAAGTTGGTAATAGATTTTCTGTGTGTTATGCGATAGATCTTGTCTCTAATACAGAGGGAGATCTGAATTGAAATACATATTTCGGTTTATTGTTTGTTTGTTTGTTTAATAATGACGCTGCAAAATAGTCGTTGAAGTTACTCACAAGACCGATAGAGATTAGTTCTAAGTTCGATTTCCGCTGTTGGCAATCATAACTAAAGTTTCTCTGATTTTTGTTCTCAGTCATAAAGTTGGGACATTTCTAACGACAGAGTCAGCTGTAAGAAGCTTTGCTCTAATTCGGGAAGTTGCCTGTTCGATACCAGTTACCGACAATCCCTACAGAAGGTTTTCCTCAGTCACAAAGTGAAGGCTGGGGTATAGAATCGTACTAACAGCCCTCGGACATTCCTACCCAAATATCCAAACAACCTACCTTAGTAACCCGAAGAGAGACAAATATGGTACAGCTATGGTGTCACCCTACAGCAGATATTCCTATGAAAAATATTAATGATTATGATAATAATAATAATTTGTATAGTTATTACTTTAATTAGGTGATAAGTAAATATGGCTAAGTAGTATCCGGTACAGAAACTGTAAGAACTAAGCTGCTTTTGATTAGACTCTTTGAAGAGTAACAAGTATAGCCATGGTACATGACCAATAACCGGTAGAACCTTGTGTGAGTTCATTCCACAGTTTGCAAGTGTTGTATAAACGTGCATTTCTATGCACAGTACAGAAAATGGCAATGCCAAGTTGAAGTTGCTATTATACCTTGTATCAGTATTTGCGCTTTTATTTTTGTTGGATGGAACAATCGAGGCTTACGCTGTGATAAACGCTATGAACGTGATCTAAATTCTCTCGTAAATATTAATGATTATTGTATCTGTGTGCGGGGGAATGGTGGGGGGTGGGGGGGGGGAGGGGGGAGGGGGGGGGGGGGGGTTTACATGGCATACGTGTGGCGCCGTGCGATACGTTATGATCCGCAAGCTTACACACCAAGCATAGCTGTTATGTTACTCATTTATTTCCAATCAAGCAACGCTACGGAAACTTGTTCCCATATTTTGCAATAATTTTTATCAAATTGTCATGTGGCGCGTTGACAATACACAAAACAAAAATAATAAAAACAGGAAGACAAACAAGATTTGTAAATTGCTTCCGAAATCCACTCGGTTTGACATGTGAAATGGTAATGTTTGTTTGGGCTGTTATGTTGTAAAGAATGTGTGTGCATGAGGATAATAGGATAATGGCAATGGCTCAAAGTATCACGGAACACTCGTTTTCACTACTGAGTAAGCACTGATTTATACAGGGGTGACATTTTAATTGCCTTAGCGGCCGTATGGCTGAGTTCCCTTTTCCTTGTACCTTCATAAAAAAAGTTGTGTTGTTTTAAATTTGGAATCGACATAAAAATGTGTGTATAATTAAGAAATAATTGGCATGATATGTTGCATGGTTCAGTAACACGATCAATCTAGAATATTTAATGTGAGCACCGTAGCAGGTAACTGATATTTTGAAGCCTCAACGCAGCTACCGCTGACTCTCTGTGTAGTCATGCAAAGATGCTCTGTTAGACCTAATTGCCTCTTATGGAGATAACATAGGGCATAACTTCACTTAGACATAATCCATTTCAATTCTACACGCATAATTTGAAAAAGGAGCTCCATGTAAACGGCCAATCTAACATTTATTTAGTGATATAATTTTAACTTGGAAGAATATGTAAAGAGAATGTGTTGATTTGATAGAACGATGATTGTATTGTATTGATATACCCAATATCTACATTAAATATAATAAATTTGATGTGATACAATTTTAATAAATACTAAAACACACCCGGGAAACGGGAAAATAAACGTCTGCTTATGGCTGTTATTGTTTGGTCATTCAGAATGCTGCAGACAAAACCTCGTATAGTTTATGTTCGAAACCAAATGCAAGTTCGATGCAGACCATCCAATAAAACTTAACAAATGTACTCATTATAATTGATCACTGAACAAACCAAAAATAAAGCTGATGCACATTTTGATAATTCATTTTTACTTTTATTGAGAGATACATTCCAAACGATTGGATTACACGGATGATTTTGTCTGACGGGCGTTTGTTGTGAAATCACATTACTCGGCCGAACTACGTGCATGGGTGAACATCGATCGACAAAGGTTGAGTGACATTGTCCAATTGTTTTAGTTATTTTGACCAGAAGTGAAGAGTCTGGGATGGGATGGGATTAGATTTATTTGTGATGAACAATTGTGCAATACTATTGATTGATTGTGCTAATCTGTGGAACATTGACCACATATACTGTCAACATACAAGTTATAGCTATATTTCAATGTACACTAAACCGTATTTTTAACTAATAATTTTCAATATTCAAGATGACAGTAACATTAGTTCAGCAGGTTTGGCGGTGTCAAAAAAGGCGCCGTCACATCTAAGATTTCCCGTGTGTGACCGCTGAGCCAGGGCGCCGTCACATCTAAGATTATAGTCCCGTGTGTGACCGCTGAGCCAGCTCTTTCGATCATGATGCTGACGCGGCTGACTCTAACGCGCGTAACGCTCATGTGGTTAATAATCAAAACTAAGACTATCTATCTTTCACATTATAAAAAGTAGCACAGATTGTTGAATTAAATACAAAATTAAGTGTGAGATTTCTTTCGCGGGCCCCCATTTGTAAAACGCGCAACTTCCCCCAATCACCTTTAGAAAATTGGATCTGTGCGCGCATTACTTATATAGTAGCAACATAAAAATCGGTCCAGTTTCTCTACTTATGCCCATTTCTATACCGCGATACAAGAGTACTTACTCTATCACTAGATGGTAATGACTGTACATTCCAGTGCATTCGCCATTGAACAGCGTCTCTGCTTGCAAAGCTTAGTTCTGGACATGAAGTTAGGTTCCTGGCAGAGATGTCGCTAGGACTGGTGCCATATTTCATAATCCACCCGACGTGTCCTCGCTCCGCCATGAATCATATTCTCTTTCCCAAGATGCACCACTCCCATCCGACGCGTCAGGAGCTAATTGTAAGGGAGCACATTCGAATATTAAAGGTGGTAGTCGGCTGTTTCCTGGTTTCTAAAGTAGGCAAACATATATATGTAGAAATTCGAAATTGAATAATAATTTTCATTTATTCTACGACGTACTCGACAGATATAGGTCATGTGACCTCGGCTGAATCAGATCCATCAAACATCGCCGGGGTCTTCATAAGGATAAACAAAATAGTTTAGGATGTGGTGTGGGGGGGGGGGTAAGTAAAGTCCTCGTTTCATTGTGATGGTAATTATATTTGAGTTTGACTTCTCACATTTTTAAATCAAGTATATATGTGGTGGCGTATTTGACAATATAGCAAGCCTAAATGTGTGTTGAAATAAAACTCAAATTATTTATTTATTTTTAAACCATTTTATTCTTATCTCGTACTCTTCTACACAAAAACATAACACAGATACATTGTTTACACTAAATAAACAAATTAACTAAATAAACCACAGTAATATAAGATAAGAAGCCAGCGTAAGAGCTATCTCTTGTGCGCGGGCTGTCCAAGATATATACATAAAGTAAAGAGAAAACAAGACGACGATCATACGATCATATTGCCAATCTTAGATACGCTGAACTGATTTACCCTACGAAAATACATATACTAAATTTAAAATGCATGTGTCAGTATTAATGCTTCTATATTATGACAGTATGGTGTTGGAGGTTATCATATCATAACCTAGGGAAGATAAAACAACAATAAATGCGCTCTTAGTGGAATGGTTCACTAGTAATATGTTACATCTTACAAATGTTGTACAGTTAGTGTGAAGAATACTGCACGTATTGATAACTCTCTTCATTATAAAACACGGAAACATCAATCGTATTACCTGAAAACGACGTTCAACAAAATAAAAAGTGCTAGCCGCAATCAATACAGCTCTTGCATACAAACTGGGATTATCCTTCAATATATTAAAACATAATTATATCCTCAAAACAGATTTCTTCGAGACAGAAATCTGTAATTGTATTTAGAGGGGAATTCGTAATTTTCTTTGCCGAGATAGCTTAAGCGAGTCCTGGTAACGAAGCTATGACGCGTAGTTGGTCGCTGCTTCTCCAGCTCCCTCGTTGTTGGTAAGCTATAAGACAACGGAATAATAATTTAGAGATATAATAATATCCACACGATTTTCCGCAAAGTGTTCCACCCCGTTACCCAGATAACGCTGCAAGATTCTTAATTATGACGTCTTTTGTAGGTTGCTCACTGTGATAAGAATTTGAACTAATGATTGCTCTTTCTTGGGGAGATCTGCATCTTTGTGAAGCTGGCGCAATATTAACTTAGTTTATGGTGGTTATCTTTTTCTTATGGCCAATGACTAACAAGTAATCTTTAAATAATGAACCATCTTTTAACCTTGTAGGAACTTTCTTTCGAGTAAATCGTGTGAATAATCTGGCTGAAATTAATGTTGTTTAATTAAGTTGAGATGCAGGTCATAAGGTTATTGTTGACACAGTACATAGTCACATTAAAACAAGTTAGGGTTTTATCTGTATTATTTGCTTACATTGTAGTATTACCTCTGTCTTCTTGGTATACATTTTCGTTTAGAGGGAGAGCCGAAGACAGAAGTATATAGGTAAATGTATATAGTTATGTAAAACAAATTAACAAAATATGTGGTTTTGAAACCACGTTGCTTGGATGTTATTTGGAGAAGGATATCAATAGATTTATATTAATAAATAACTATACCGTAGTTATGTTAAATATTAACAAACTACGAAAGACTTTGACGTCATACGTAGGCGGAGTTTAATTTTACAAGAGCGTTAAATAAAATATCTGAAACCTATAGCAGAAATTGAAATATGATAATTTTGAATTTAAAATTGTCTTCTCTGGTGTTTTTTCATAATGATCCATAGTCTAGATAATTTCGCCAATATTGCAAACTCGGATAGCCCTCACTTAAAAAGTCTAGCAAAACACTTCTTATCTTTAATCTTCATATCCTCGTGAACTACATGATGTGTAATTTGTTTTTAAAGATTAAGTGAGAATATTAGTTCATAAGGAAGTATACATTAAACTCTGACCATTATTCAGGTTAGAGTGTGTAAACTGTTGGCTGTAACTACCTTGAACGTAGGTTATTAATTAATCTATACCTTGGGTGCACATTACTCTAAATTTCACTTTAAAATCCACTAACCCCCACAATAGACTCATGCACAATACCGAACAGTAATCCTAATCTGTCATAAAGGCTGTCGACTACAACTGTGAACATTTTAGCGTGGAATAAGTATAGAATAATCAACAACTAGGAGTAGAAGGAAAGTAGAATGCTTAACCCGAAGGTCCCACGGCGTAAGAAGTCGTACCTCCCGATTCCTGGGGATTGATTGAATATACAGTCTTTATTTTTGTTGGGATTAAGGCCAGTGAGGCCTCCTCTTACTTCAAACCGCTACTTATAAATAAAATGGAAACTGAAAATCAACATACAAAATACAATACGGTACACAATACGCAATACAAAAAAGAAAATACAAAATAGAAATTTGTCACAAAATACATATTCATTCATACGTTAAAATTGTGTCAGAATATACTTATGCACGTTCTCGAAATTATAAATAATAATATGGAAATACAAAAAACAAGATACAAAATGCAGAGAGAGAGAGAAGAGAGAGAGAGAGAGAGAGAGAGAGAGAGAGAGAGAGAGAGAGAGAGAGAGAGAGAGAGAGAGAGAGAATTGGCAATGAATTACATATCAGTAAGAGAAAGAGTTGTAGAGAGTAACATGTCATCTAATTCTGTGTATACGTCTGGTCTGCGGACGGTTGACATCAAACAGCGAACAACCACCACACATAGACACATGGACACATAGGAATGCCACTTGAATGGAAAATTAATATATACATTGTTGACTTCGTTCACTCTAATTAGTACGTCACATTTCCACTGTCATCTAAATTATAGAGTACAAATTACAAACCTTTTCATTTACTCGGAATGGAAATAGTGTCCATGCACGTGCGTGTTCTAACCGACTCACGCATATGCACAACATGCATGCATGCATAGTCGCCTGCCCATGCACACGGTAACACGCAACACAAACAAACATGCCCATTTCATTCTAGCAAACTAGGATTTCATTTAGTTATTAAGTAATTAGTTATATTTATGTGATAATTTCATTTAATTTTACTTCCACTTCTTGGTAGAGTTAATATAGTTTTAAGTAGTGAAATGATGATGATAGCTGCTGGAAGGTGCACTTCTCTACAATTCTCCGGCTTCTTCGGGTGATTGTCAAATTACATTAAAGAAGCTAAGTGAATTTAGAACTACAAGTCGCTCAAAGATGGAAATAATTGTCATTTGGTCTAGTAATGAATTTTTAGTCTCAAAAGAAGGCCCTACTATAGAGACTAAATATACATTCCGGGACCAAATGACAATTATTTTCATCTTTGAGCGACTTGAAGTTCTAAATCCACTTTGCTTCTTAAATGTAATTTGACTTTAGGTACTTGGGAAAGAATGTCTAAGGGCTGTTTGTAGATCTTAATCCCAGTATTCGCCTTATTACTGAGAAAAGCCTCTGGAACATCTTCAGTAAGGATTTCCGGTGACTGGTATCGAACTAGCGACCTCCTGAACTAGAGTATCGTACATAATCGCTTAGCCATCTCTGTTGATAACATCGCAATTGTATAATAAGACGCATCATTATTCTGTATGTACACAGTAAAATTACATTTTTTAACCATATTATTAGAAGTTGATACATTTATGACTGGTAGTTCTTTCAAATATATTTCCAATACCGGAAACGTCTTTCTTCAGTTATTTTATGTTCCGATTTTCAATATTTGTCCCTTTCTTTATACACATTTCTTTGCCAATTCTCTCCATGCCTTTAGTAGCTGTAAAGAGTGTTTGATATTTGAAATGTTCGCAACCAATAAAGATAAAATATATGGTATTTTTTATTGCACGATCGTGCATTTGAACAGTGCATAGGTATATAAGAAAATAAAGAAAACAACAAAAACAATAAAGATAAAATATATTGTATTTATTAACTGCACGATCGTACATTTGAACAGTGCACAGGTATATAATAGGAGCAGGGAAACAATATTATTGGTCAACCCTGTATTTGCTTGTACATCAGTGCCCGACAATTCTTGTTAATGCCTGTACGATATAGTATGATAGCCAGAGAACAAGTATCGTTGGCACAATTCCAACATGATCTCTCTCTCTGAATTAAGTTTGGCAGACAAAGGCTTATACCGTATTATCAATGTTAGAAAAACAACAGCTAAACTTCGTATAGTCAGGTAAAAGATAGCAATATAGTGTGTGTTGGGACACATTGCCATACAAACTCGATTAAACAAGTTATTTTTATGTTAGATTCCGATATGTGAAGGCCTGTTTGGTGATAGAATTCAATATATCCTGTTACTATCTCGTACAACTTGCTTGTGTTTCATAAAACACGTATAGTGCATTAGATTAATTGGTAATTATTTGTCTGTTTACCTTCTATTTTTCCTGCAACAGTTTTGTGTACTATGAGGTTTCTAGAAGCATCTATACTTAGTATTTGATCGAATTGACTGATTTTTTTTATTTTGATTAACTGCGAAACTGAACTTCTAACCAGCCTCGCTCTCTCTCTCCTTCTCTCTCAGCACGCACACGCACAAGTACGGTATGCGACATAAATAAATCAAGACTAGGTGAAAACACGTATTTAACAATTCTTCGTCACTTATTTTCTAACCAATCTTATCAATGTACGTTGACTATTGTTTCGTAAATTAGATTGAGACAAGAAACATTAGAGTGAACGCAAGAGAGTTGTTAGAGTAAATACATTTCTGTCCGATCCGGATTTACTATGTCGGCAAGTGTACAAAGAAGAATGCTATGATATATATATATAAATGTTATAAAAAAAACATTTAGACTAATTTGTTATGAAATATCAAATAATGTATACAATTTTGTTATGAAATAATATAAATATTCATAACATATTCATAGTCATCACTCATTAGAAACTAGAATAAGGCAAGGGGACAGGACATTATCTGTATGGGCCGCTGTGGCTCGTTTCCTGTCCCCTCTCTGTAATAACAGTAACACACACATTGTGCTGTAATGGTTTAACAGAAAATAAATAATAATAATAATAATAATAATATAAATATATAAACTCGCCGAAGTCACAATTTTTTAATTCGCTTGTTCTGGCCGAGTTCGGGGTCTGTTATGTTTTGAAGGGAGTGTCCGAGCAAGAAGACCGTCAAGGTAATCTATCTGCTTGGTTCAGATTAGCGAGTATATAGTCATTGATTATTTCTCGCCCCGGTCGGGCAGGAAGTGTTAGCTTCAAAAAGACAATTTCCGGCTCCTACCTTACCTCATTTTCTTTCTTTCATTCTCCATAAAAAAATTTAAAATTACTTCTTACCTTGTAGCCCAACTATGACCCAGGGTGGAGTGGTTTAAAGTATAGAAATACAAAGAAAAGAAAAATCCAGAACCAAAAACCTTTTTAAAAGTAATTAAGCCCGTGTTGTAAGGCAAGTGTAAGCTTAATTGACAGAGAAATTGCAATTCAGTAAACTCAACGAAAAAATTAAAGAAACGAAACCTAAAGCAAATTTCAATTGCAAACAATTAAAAACGAAGACATTGCTAGTCGCCGAGTTCTTTGTTGGACGCCCAGCAGGCAAATAAATTCTCTTCCTATCAGGAAAAACAGCTCGTCATTCTCTCTCACTCACTCTCTCTCTCTCTCTCTCTCTCTCTCTCTCTCTCTCTCTCTCTCTCTCTCTCTCTCTCTCTCTCTCTCTCTCTCTCTCTCTCTCTCTCTCTCTTTCCCTACTGTTCAAAACTTCCTCAAGTTTTTAATCTGAAGTGATTCACGAACGCATTACTGTACATCATGAACCTTCAAACCAAAAAACTATTATCTTCAGAAAACAACGATCAATATTTACTATTTTAACATAATATTTATACCCAAACAATTGCACATGTACAACTAACTATATACATGAACATATCCCCCAGACTCAATTGCGAGGTTGATGGATGTTGAATGAAGACAATCCCTCGAAGGATCAAAAGAAACAAGATTCCGATCTTCGACTGTGTGACCTGTGTTTGCCTAATCTACCGTGGCCGCTATTCTCTCACGTCGGTGAGTGGGTAAGTGGGTAGTGGGTACGATCCCCTCGAGTTGAATGCTACTCGATGGCCGTTCCGAGGAAGCTTTAACATGTTTGAATAATTGATCTGATCTTTTCATTTCGAGTGTGATGTTATCAGTATAGGGGAATCATTGCTTGGGGCCAGAGTAGCCCATTGAATAGAACAGGAACTGAAGACGTCGACGTCGGCTACATGAGAGGTGAAGTGCCCCTTAATACGGAGGGCGGGAAAACAGTACTTATAGTACACACAATGATTACACTTCAGACTGCCTAATGTACCACCAGATGTTAGAAGAACTTATTGGAGTGATTTACAACGTCAAAATCTAGATGACATGTTTTAGTTCGAGATGGAAATAATTAAAGTGAATTACAATGACTCGACGAATGGAATTGTTGTGAAATGAGTCAGAGATGTTCGGACAAAACTCATGGGTAACATTAACGTGTCGATGGCGCGTGGCCTTGCGTCATCGGCAGACGTCATTTGGGAGGGAGTCCTCATGTCCCCGCCCCTTTTGTCTGAGGGGAGATTTCATTCCTCCCTGTCTATAGTTGTGTGCAGCGCGATGTTGCTCAACCATGCCACAATCTATTACTTATAAAGTATGGAAACCTGTGCCATAAAGTGGATTGCAGCTGTGGTATAGGGAATGAAACCTGAAGCACATTATGTTTCCATGCGCGAACTACACTTCTACTCAATTTACCTCTCAAATTATTTATCATTCACCAATATTTTTTGAATTAAACGACTGAAAAAGATTCAAACTGTCTAAAAATAAAGTATTGTGCTGTAATAAATGTGATCCTTAAAGCCTCTGCATTGGTGGAGAATAGTCCTTGCCTTAACATAAAATAAAGCAATCCCCTTCTCTCCTAATTGCTGCAGGGTATATATTTCATTCCTCTAGCCTCAAGTCTATAAATATTCTATTGCCAATTAGCAGCATAGGGGAGGAGTTGCAAGTCCATGGAGTTAAACAAAAATAAATCTCCAAAACAGAATGAATACGGAAATAAAAACGTGAAAAGTTGGTAATTAATGTTTGATCAAACCCTCTACTGATCTATAAAGTACAGGCAGGGCATACATAACTCACTGTGTTAAAAACAACTCCTTAAACTCTCAATTCAAGTAAATTAGTTAATGCATCCGTGGCAAATAAACTGCAACATAGTCTGGCTTACACTGGGGAAATATAAATAATAGTATAGGGTATTTCAAGCAAATCTATGCACAGTTTTTATCTTTGGGGCCACGAAGAAACTATTCAAAGGGAACTGTTCGCTTGTTTTGTTTATATATCTAGTAAGTATAAACAAGAACTATGAAGATGCTATTAATTTTGCTTTATGGCTAATATTTTGCAACAAGCAAAAATATAAAAAAAATCTTATGAAAATGAATGAGTGGTATTTGATGCTAAAATATCTCTCATATATGTTTAATCAATCAACCATGACAAAATTAAGCTTACCTATAAATATTATTGTTTGCATATTAAATGGTTAAAAGAGAATTCCAATTGGACAAAAGAGCATAGCGATAAGTCAATTAAAGTTTTAAAATGTGAACCACACAAAAGTAGATGCATAGACATCTTCTCAATCTTATAGCTTCGTTCTCCTGTCTTTCACTGGTTCTTACACTGGCTAGTGTAAACATCTCCTGCACTGGCTGCACTAGCGTACGTTTTAGTTAGGAGCAAATTCCATACAAATATTAATACTGACACACGGGTACAAAAGAACAACTAAGACTAACAATGACCTACACTAATATAAAGTCTAGGATAGGCGAGCAAAGCTCTTTTGCCGACAATTTAAATTCAAATTTATTATTTGCGATTTGTAATGATGCTAATCGCAACGATGAGTGGATGATTATGAAGGTAAAAGGCATTTATACCCAAGCCATGATTTCATCATGGAAAGCATGGTCCATGGTTTACAAGAAAAACGCCTAATTGACTACGCTAGCGCAAACAGTTTACAAGGAAAATTGTGATCCCCCTAATGTTGCACGGGGGAGGGGTGGGGGGGGGGGGGGGGGGAGGGGTGGTAATATTGGTTATGTGTATCGAAATTTGATATACAATTATGTTCATGTTACTTGAGATGATTTTCTTGCTGATAAGTCGTTAAACCTATTTGCAATCTTCTACGTCATTACAAAAATATCAATTTTGCACACTTTCAATCCAAATGGAATTCCAATATTGCATTCCAGTGCGATTTTATAACGCTATACAGTATATAAAGAAAATGATTTTGCTTTTGTTGGGTTCTCGGATGAAGTGAATATTATGAAACAAGATAAACAAAAATCAATACCTGGGAATAGTCTCATAACAGTAAAATGAAACTAAGGTTTTCGAATAATTAATGTGAAGCTATTTCTCAAGAGATTTGCAAAGGAATAAAATGTCATTCTAAACAATATCTTGAAAATAAACACGCAGAACTTAAAATCTCGTACATAATATGAACTTTGCAAACGAGTTTCTTAGATTTACTAGAATCAATGCTTCTGAATTAATAATAATGAATGTTGGCACCGTATGTTTAAATTATTTGACTTTGTTGACAACTTCCTAAATTTGCTCTATTTAGAACAGATGGTGGTAGTTACTATAAAGACTTTATCTGCTTCTTGTTTAGATACATAATGGCGTTTTAAATATAATTCATGAAATAAAACTTAATTTAGGTCACAACTTGCTCTTTAAGAAAACTCAAAGCCACGAATAACTTAGTCAACAAAAATACAAAAAAAAAACGCAAGTTGTAACTGTGACAAAGAAAAGTTACGTTATGAAGAAACAAATGTAATTAATAATACGTTATATTTGAGCACCTAATAGGCTCGATCGCGGTGGCATCACAGACTGAGCGTGTAATTTCTGTCTCGCATCCAATTTTTGTTTATAAAAGAATTCCCTTATTTCACCAGTTATCGTCATGGTGTCTCCATTTTCCCATTTGCGTATGACGACCATCACTGGTGGAGTGGAACACTATACAACTTACTGGACAACTTATTTTCAGAAGATTTTCTACGACATAGGCCTACCACAATATTATGAACAGTGACAAATACGACAGTAGCTGTAAATATATCTTAAGGTGAAACACATAATATGCACAACGTAAATTAAACATTCAGTTTGTTCTTAAACACACCCACAAGGATTACTTTGAGTGGTATGTTTTCTTATATCTCAAATCATACACACGTATGTATGTAGATGGTAGCAATCATGAGCACATTTCGCGTTCATAAAACTATAATGGTTCTAGTTACAGAACTACTACACAGATTTTGATGATAAACTACTTGAGTGTGAGTTGAATTCACTATAGAAATGTGATTAGTTTCAAAACTTGTCGGTACCCTTGTTGAATAAGGAAGTTGCCCGTATTACAATTTAAGTCACAATGAAGTGACTTTCTCAACACTCGGTAACAATTTAACAAGAATAGATTTTAAAGCGCTCAATCGTGCTGATGTGATCAGCCACCTTAATTAATTAAAAACTCAAGTACCAATATGAACTTATCGACGGACAAAACCCTTAAATTTAACTTCAGTTGGGATTGTAGGTGACATGAATGTAAGTCATAATCTTTAGAATTAAAGTCTCTTGTGATGGGTGACTTTGCAGCATCACAGCAACGAAGCACATAATACATTGTAAGAATATCCCCCACTGTAAATCAGTGCTTGTATCTGAGTGGTAAACTATTTCTATGTTATGTTATGTATTCTATATCAGCAACAGGACCAGGATCCTACTAGTGCAAATTTAATATGCTGTATATATATGATGATTGATGAATGATGTGGTAGAGAGGAGGGGAAGTCTGGTACCAGCACGTAGCCTACTCCTGTCAAAAAGTACCACTTAAGAATCGCAGTAATTATAATAGAAATGTATTTATGTATTTATTTATGTATTTATATATCAGAGAAATGTATTTCATTGATTAATAGCATTTTCCATGAGTAGAGTGTATAGACTACACGTGGGTCATGCAATTGCATTATACCCATTTACTCTGTGTGCTTGCGTTTAATGCTAGTATGTAATCGAGCTACAATTTAAAAATAAGGAGGAAAGAATGACCCGCAAAAGCTTTAATAGAGGACTATTGAAGCTTTAAACACGCCACGGTTGTCTGAAATATAAAGAGCTAACAACGAGGTAAACG
This sequence comes from Isoperla grammatica, assembly GCA_945910005.1. Classification (NCBI taxonomy): domain Eukaryota; kingdom Metazoa; phylum Arthropoda; class Insecta; order Plecoptera; family Perlodidae; genus Isoperla; species Isoperla grammatica. The sequence continues at coordinate 23,865,668 of OX246746.1, forward strand.
GAATGCTGAAACGAATATTGGCAGAAAATAACTTCCGTTTCGCAAGCTTTGCAATTTACTATTCCACCTTTCACAAGTTGGCGTGCATTCTGGCATGTCCGAGAGAGGAAACCTTCAAAGCATTGTATACCATCTACACAGCTCACTAGCTGTGTTATTCGAAATATTTTCATCTGTTGATTCAGTTTTTCTTTAACTTGAAAAGTATTCACCTCGTTCGTCTGAATTCACTTCAAGAAAATACCAGAAACATCTCCGTACGTCATTGTAAGTAGTATTGATTCCAGGAACATACTTAGACGTGGCCGCGGCGTATAGAGTCGTGGTACAACGTCTTCTGAGTCCTGGATGGGGCGTGAATGTTATGTGGACGTTTTTCATCTTCTTATCACACCGATAGAGATGGCTCAGTGGTATCACACATGGCTCTGATTCGAGAGGTCACCGATTCGATACCCTCTACCGGCAATCCTGGCTGAATACTGGGATTGAGTCCTTAACAGCCCTTGGCAATGATATTCAACAGCTATAGTAGGCTAGATGCGCAGCCTAGCAGCCACAAGCGTGTCAATTAGAAGCCATCTTGAATTGGGAAAAAACCACAGGCGGGAATAGGAGTCTCTAACTCGACTTTCTGCCGCTCGCAGCGCTAGCAGTACTGAAAGGGCCAAATTAGCATGTAAACTGCCCAATTCAAAATGGCTTGAAATTGCTACGCTCGCTACTGAGTGAAAGGTTGGGGGACTGGTGATCTAGCCTACTATAGCATAGCTGTCGAATATCATTGGCCCTTGGACATACCTTTCCAACTATTCCAAATATCACAATATACCTGGTTACTCACCTGAATATGGTCACATCATGTAAAGCTGGTGTGCACAGCAAAGGCACCCTACAGCGGTATTCCACGGAACATTATTATTATTACACATAAACGCCACCAAAACGGTATCCAATTTGCCACAATCTCTATATCGACCATGCGTCATCAAGACCTACACGTTACACAACACAACGTCTATTCCAATATCTTTGATTATGGTATTTCCCCAGTGAATACATGACGCATTTATCTGCGGCAGACATCTATTATGAAAGTGGTAGCTGAGCTGTGTAGTTTGAACTCTGTTGTGTTGATGCTTGGGGAGTATAATTTAGAGTTAGACTTTCACATATCCAATCGATGCGAAAACCTTGAGACAACATTCACTAACAAACAACTACAATTTTCGTTCTTACATATTACCGCGCACATTTTCAGAATATGATTTAATTACACTAATGTTTTTATATAATCACTCACTATATAATTAGTTATGATCACTATGGTTACTCTGCTTCCAAAATCTCTCCTAGATGTTAGACTCCTTCTCCATGTGATATAGTTAGTTATGGTATAGCCCGTTCGGCTGTGTGTAAGACTTGTCGGGTTCCTGAGCAAGCGTAAACTAAACAGGACAAATACGGTGAAAACAGCTGTTTGTTATACTAGTAGGCACAAATATTTTTACTTTGCGACTGTGTCCTAAATACATGAACGTAACGTGTCTTTGCGTCCACTCAAGTTTGGCCAAACGTATAGAAAAGTATAAAAAGTGGAGAACGAATATATATTAGAACTTAAAATCGCAAATAAATGTTTTTGCGATTTTAAGTTCTAATATATATTCGTTCTCCACTTTTGCTAAAACCCATGCCAAACGCAGACAAAGTAATTTGGGAATTTCTTTTTAGAACAGTTTATATAAAATATATGCACCTAATAAATGAACCGCCTAAACTCCAAACTCGATTAGTCGTACAGTAAACCTAGGCCCGGATTCACAAGAGGTTCTTACTCTTTTTCTGGTCTTAACTTTAAGACCGGTCTAACTTTGAACCTCTTGTAAAACCAGACCCAGGTCACGCGAAGAAGTAACCCATTCCAGGTGGGAACAAGGACACAATGATCATTCCAATAATATGTTTTAAAATCTGTTGTAAGTTATTTTCCTGGCTTCACAACAGATTCAAAGTTAGGTCGGTATTAGAGATAACAAAACTCTTGTGAACCCGATCCCTGGTTTCTAGGTCCCAAGTTCGAATCCTGGTTTAAGCATGGAAGGCATCATCGCCTCGATTAGCCTCGTGGTAAACATATGAGGTGTCGTTATTGTGAACCCCTTTCTACCACTAACGAGAACAAACATGTTCGTTGGAATTGAATTGTTGGATGTTTAACGGCGCGTCAGAACAAACATGCTCGTATATAGTTAGTTGATATGGTTACTAACACAGCAAGAGATAACATTACAACGTGAGATGTGTGCTTTTTGTTTCACTTTGACAATTTACAACTGTTTTATGTCTAAAAGTTCCCGTCCTATGGCCGCGGTCTTCAACTATTTCTTTTTCTTCTGTTTATTTTCTCCGGTGTCCCTGCTAAGATGGCTGAATGCAGCGAGACTGGCGTCGTGAAACTCTCGCGTCGCGACGCTACGACTGGTTTAATTCCTCGCGTCATCTCATCACGACATTCTTATGCTCGACATATTTCATTTATACTAAATTCTATGAGAAGGAATAATGAGTGTGCGAAACGTTATGCTCAAACGACATACGTATTGGAATGCTCTCATAAAATATAGAACTGTGTAATCTGAGAGACAATTTTCTGTCGGTTTCGATAGTAGTGTTATGATGAATATTAAAAAAGGCAGGGGCGGACTGGGATAAAATGGCCCGGGATGCTGGGTTTCGGGGGGGCCCGCACGAGGTGGCGTGGCGCAGCTGCGGTCTGGGGCGAAGCCCCAGCCGCCGGAGGCTAATACGCCGAAGGCGCAAAAATTGTTTGGGGTTGCATTGAATTGTATGGCCTTAAATGTGATTTTAGAGCGCGATTAACAGAGGCCACCCTACCAGTAGCAAAATAATTTCATTAATATTCAATTAATTACATTGAATATTTACAATAAATATTGCAATAAACTCAATTATAATTTCAAAATAATACTTATAGAATGGATTTAAGATCTTTATAGCAATACATACAGAGAAGTATTTACATCATAGGAGCTTTCTGGTGGCAGACGGGGGCCCGAACTGCCAAAGGGCCCGGTATGCGATCGCATCCCGGCATCCCTAGCCAGTCCGCGCCAGAAAATAGGGCACATATCAAAGCTTTATGTTATCAACATTTAACATTTTTATATAGTGCTTGGTAATGTAATGTTGGTAGTGGCTTGGTAATGATAAATAGCTTTAGGACAATTACAAGTATACAGTTACAGCTCAACGTATTTAATAATAACTTTGTATTTACATTATTATTTGTTTATTTCATATAGCATTATCAATATTGATATTATTGGTATTGCTCCATTATGTAGAATTATGTGGATTGATGAAAAAACAACAACATTTTTATTTTTTTTTTTGCTTATATTCTTCATTTTTAATATGTGTTATGTAACAACAAAATAAAGATTATTCAACAATACCATCATTACCATTCCAATACTCATGAATATGAACTGATAATTCCATTACTTCTTGGCTTAGGAATAAGTAAACGGTGACTTTGGAGCCGTCCTAGCAACGAAGCACTCAATAAATTCAAAGTTGTTCTGAATCGGCCTTGTTGATTCTGGCATTTGTCCGCAGGTGTTCGCACTGTCCAATCACTGATTCATATGTTTCGTATTTGAAATATCGATCTTTGATTGGTTATCGCTCACTCGTCGATGGTGTTCGAAGCCTACAGGGTTGGTTTAGTCACTTTAAATTAAAGTCCCCCACTGCAAATCAGTTTAGTTACTGAGTGGGTAGACTCTAAATGTGAATTTATTTATTTTTATTTATTTTATAATATTTCATATAAGCACCAGGACCCTTATTCCAGAACAATTTTAGGCGGTTGTAGCCAGTTGTGAGGTTGCGCCGCCTATTCCGTAACCCGGGCGTAAGTTGCAACCAGTTGCAACTTACGTACTGGAATGAGGGCCCCAGAAGAGTATAAAATGTTAAAAAGTACCCAAACACTTAGGCCCGGTATGAACTTCAGATAAATATTAGAATATTAGAATATTAGATGCTACTAAAACTTGTTCTCACCATGGCAACAATCAATGGGAAGCATGGTTGCTATGGTGAGAACAAGTTAGTAGGTTACTAAACATTTATACGAAGTTCAAAATACCGAGAAGTTTAATATTTTAAACAATAAATCACAATATTTAAATAATACTATCAGCCACTGTATATTTGCAATCAAATCTAGTACCCTAAAGGCAATGCGGTTAAAAAAAACTGTGTAAATAGTTAGCACTAGCGTTTATGTTCAACACGCTGTAAGGAACTGGGAACACAGAACTCTCCCAACTAATTTAGTAAATGTTGCCATTTTCCTCTGAGTGGGTTTCACTTGACTTCTAATTGAAAGCTTCACTGAGGAGTTTTTAATGAAATAACACTACTCATACTCAGAGACGTGATATGTCACATCAAGGCACAGCTTATTACCGTGTGTCAACCTGGTGTCAACAAGTAACATACAGATTACATCTTATATTTAAATACACGTTACCACAAATTTGTGTGGCCGATAATTGAAATGATTTCTTTTATTTCTATGAAATAGCCGACACGAGAATCATTGCCAGTATTATCGCACAAATATCCTCAAAATAGAAGCTAGAATGTGAACCCTTGTTTACAGGTATAATTATATTATGTTGTGACATTTGCTACTCATTCATACTGTTTCTATTATCTATTATGTATGATGTCATGAGTTGATCGACACTTGGTTGACCTTAAATATACCACTACATAAAGATTAGATGCAAAATAATAATGCTCACAATCTAAATTCATATGTGATTTTGATCGAATCGTGTTTGTTTTTAAATAGAAAATAAACGTCTCAGAAAATAAAATATTCTTTGGCGTTTTATATTTATGAATGTTCACTCCTGGATATTTTAATAGTTGTAGAGAGTAAATCTTATGTTACTATAAAAATGTATTACGTACACACAACATTCTCTGATGTATGAGGGACAGACAAAGATGGCCCTGTGGTACAGCACACGAGGCTTCAATTCGGGAGGGCGCCGATTCGATACCCACTACCGGCAATCCTGACTGAAGGGTTTTCCGGGGAGTTAAATGCTGATGTTTTCCTCAAGAAGTACAATAGTTCAATATTATTTCTACTCTTATGTAGAGATGACAACCAAATAAATAACTCATCATAGAACACACTTCCTAGCCGTACATAACTATAACCACCAGATTTCTGCACAATCAATTCTATAGAAATAATTGTTTCGAATCAGAATCTAATGAATCACACCATATCATATGATAAGAACAATCAAAACCCATGATTCCCCATGTTTGGAATCATTGAAGATTTCATAATAGTTCAAAGTACAAATCAGCTTGATCGCTTCGCTGGCCACCGTGAATTTCCCCGTCATTAACTGTATTGGTAGTTTGCATATTATCTCTATCGATTCCAGCCATGTTTTCATGCGTATCTTATTTTTTGTGAAATGGATGTGTGTTCTGGGATCGCATGTAATGAGGTGACAATCTCTGTTTGATGAGAGGGGACATCGGGAGGTGAGGTGGGGGCGAGGGGAGGTACGCGGAGAGGGGGGGGGGGGAGTCGACTTAGGGGACGAATCAAACCAACAATCAGTCACAACCCTAGCCTATTACTTTGACTTCAGTTACGGATTACTGTCGGCACACGCAATTAAATCGACTGCTTGTTAAACAAAATACCACGCACCCAATGTACTTTACCTAAGATATGGTTTACATCTAGGTTGGCAGTGTAAGTATGATTCTACGTTGAAGCACATATTGTTGTCATCAATTATAGCTATACGGTTGAGACTTTAGTTCACTCATATCGAAATAAGTATGGTAAATTCATGTATGCAATTGTTTGGTCTAGAGAATAATCTATGCTAAATACACAGATCGTTACTAAATATAGCTATACGGTTGAGACTTAAGTTCACTCATATCGAAATAAGTATGGTAAATTAATGTTTGCAATTGTTTGGTCTGGAGTAATATAAATATAAATACACAGAGTTTAACCAGATCGTTACTAAATTCTAAACATCAATTTTGAGCATGGTTTTATAAGTTATCTTTCCACGTATATAGTTCAAATCTTGCAATGTGTATCACTTGAATAAATATTCTCCTTATACATTCAAAAGACAGCTCGAGGAGGCGAATAAAGGCAAAGTTCTTGAAGAGCTAGAAAACTAGGAAATTAATGTCAGATACCGGAAGATTATTGCTTTATGTTGCAACTCAGCTCAGTCTTTGTAATGCCATGTAATAAGATTGTTTAAAAAACATGTGAGCGAATACCTAGAATAATGCTAAAGAAAATAATAAATGAAACTGCACTGAAGTGTGTATCGTGATTACCACGCTCACATGCAAAAGTCTCGTTTCCATAAAACTGAGCTTTTAGAGACAGAAACAATAGATTGTAACCTCGGATTGTTTGCAGAGAATTCAGATGATGGTAAAGTTATAAAGGAAAGAAAGAAATGTCCATGCTAAAGTAAAACAGTTTACATTTTGAACTATGTTATTATACATCAGACATTTTGTGTACCTAATTTCAAACCGATTTTCAGTCCATATGTATAGTAATCACTGTTGGCTCAACTAAAATCAATAACATATTTGTAGTTTACAGAATACTAGAAACAAACGGGACAGTGTAGACTACATCTTGCATCTTGCATGTTTTTGTCACTGCCCAACGCAAATGAGTGGATTTGAAAGCTTTGCTTCTTTATAGAACATGTAACAGTTGAAACCCCCTATTAGACGGTTTTAAATAAGTCTTTGTGCCATTAAAAATAAATGGGACAAATGTATGTGTGTAACTCCCAAGTGGGTGAGGGGATTATAATGAGTTTTTGTGCATTTTATTACCAACTATAAAAATCAAGAAACGTTTTTCATTAATCTGCAATAGTGTTAAAATAATCCATTCTGCTATGAATTTTAAAGCTCGATATTTCCTCTTGCTACTGTTGGGTATATATGAAAAGTAGCACAAGCGTTAGTAGACATACAGCCTTTAAACTTGAAAATTACAACGCTGGGTGTTTTCTTTCTAGCTTCTAAACGACTCAACGGATAGCTACCTATACAGGTGGGTTAGCAGTATCGCTCGATACTCTAATTCAGGAGGTCACAGTTCGACTCCCTCCACAATTATTCTGCAATAAGTATTTTATTTTTTCTTCAGTCATGAGACGAAACGTGGTACAGAGTTTTACAGACAGCTTTCTGATATTCCCCGAGATCTGTTTCACAAACCTAATGGTTTTGATTTGGGAAAATATAGTAAAGATAATACATTGAATTTAATCCGATACATGTGGCTCAGTGGTAACGAGACGTACTCTAATTCGGGAGATCACTGTTTCTATTCCGGCCACCAGAAATCGTGGCTGAAAGACTGTCCAAAACGAAAAATTACGAAATTTGATTATTTAAACAGATTTCAAATTTCAATGCTTGAGAGAGTTGAGCTTTGTGAATAGTAAATATTTGAGGTTTTTAATCGTAGGTATCTTTGAAATAATATTCAATGTCGGCACTTTGGGATTATGTAGGGCTAGGGTTTATACCTGGCTAGGTTTTTAGGTTACAGTTATTGTAAAAAAAAAGAAAGAAAACATTTATTGTATCTGGATATAATTAGACAATTTAAATATCTTAATTTGACTATCTGATCCAAACGTTAAATTTTAAATCCTTTATGAAGATAGCCTGTAGACTTTTCTCATATCTATCCCCGCATTATCCCAAAACTTTGATTATAAATATACGAAAAAACCATTTAACTCTCGCGCTTTTCAATCCATATTTGTGGAACAATCTCAACACGTTCGATACATCGACGTTATAATTAAGTTTAACAAAATAATTCGATCAACTGTTGCGGTAGTTTGAACTAGGCAAGGGTTTCAAACGATTGAACCGTTACGTTACGATATGTTGATGTATACTAATTACATGTTGTGCGCCATGAGTATGACTTAAGTCATGTTGCAGATATGTCCCAAGAGGACACGGATCATCTCTAGAGAGAGAGAGAGTGGGGGGTTGTCATGGATACATGGTTTGTGTCATCCACCCTCATTCCCTCACCCCAACTGCATAAGTCGCCTGTCTGCCTATCCGGTGACTAAGTCGCGGGGGTGCGGGACACAGAACAACTATCATATGAGATGGACCCAACTTCCGTCTAGTAATTACGTGAGCCCTGTTTCGTCACACACACAGACATTTAACACACAAAGCTGTAGCGACTTTTGTTTGTTACCGTCTTATCGTACGTGCTGCAACGGAACATATACTAGATTAATACAATACTGATAACTGAAATAATTATTTGAAATTGTTTGACAAATGTTAATTCAGTTTATATCTGATAAAATGAGTGGATGACATAACCTCAAGCATTGTTAGTCGTCCGGTCATGGGGTGGGAGTGGAAGGGGGAGGGGGGGGGGGGCGACTGCGTAACAGTATCAAAATAATATAATAGGTATATAGCATTCTTCCATATCGGTTGATGCCGCATGGTCAATGAAGATTTGTCACCCATTGTGGTGGCTTCCAGGTCCTTGGGGACCTTTGCAGGGCGTAGGAAGGTCAAACTAATTTATCGAGAAAATATTTTAACTCTCAAGTAAAAATATGAAATAAAAAACATAAATCTGTATTCATTGGCTATCTACCCACTCAGTTACAAGAACCGGGTTTCGTGATAAAATCACAACATTGTAAATGAAATAATGAATTTGGTATAATGAACGTATTTTGATTAATAGGCAGAGTTCTTCCAGTTAATTACTTTTAAATGTTAGGGGCTTCAGGTGGGGGGGGGGGAGGGGGTCTTCTTACAGTATTACAATCTTCTGACGTCGGGAGGTTCCACACTTTCTGGGCACTCGCGTTGTTCAAGATAAGTATTTCATTGTATTGTATTCTCCAGAGTGAAGTGAAAACTGAACAAAATGTACATCGAGAAGACCCAGGCCACATCTTCAGGCGGGATGGTTCACAACCTGAAATAATGTTACTTTCCCCTCCACTTGATCCTCGAGACTTAATGCTTCAACAACCTAATACACCATCCTGGGCGGGAATCTGCATATTATTCCTATTCCTACTTCTAACACAGCTGCTTCGCGCGAGCTGCCACCTTATATTGCCTGGCCAGTGATTTAATGTTTCCGTATTCCTCTATTTTAGAAAATATTCGTCGAGGCGGCAAAGTCCTTATCTCATTTCATCTTGCCTTGCACCCCAGTATAATAGTGATGGGTGGCCTGAAGATCAGTTTCCTTGGAACTTGAATCTCTAACAAAGTACATTGAAAATCAAAGGAAGAAAGTATTTTTGTCTACAACTTCTAATGGAAAGACCCCACAGTATTGTCTTACTTTACACTTACCTAAACATTGAAGTACCGAGCATGTTTTGGTTCCTTTAGGGCCAACATACTATTAGAATTTGTCTGATCCGTCAAAAATTCAAAATATTTCCAATCACTTTATCATCACAGTATAGACGTACATTGAGTTGCCCATACTTCATTCCCAACTTTGATTTTATAAATTATTATGCCCTGTGTGGGTATGATATCTGGTGATATATCAGCTCGCAAATAGGGCAATAATTGTTCAATTGTTTTGCTATATACAGCTCGTGTGAGTAGCTGTTAATTAAAACCTTCTTGTCAACAGTTTCCTGTTATTTGTGTGATCGTATATGTACTGTCACTATAATTGGTATCTATTTCATTACGCATTTCTGCAATCATTTCATTTTCTAGGTATTGAAACCACATCATAGCAATAGAATTTTGCTTCTGGCTAACATAATAGATTATATAATTAGTAACTTTTAGTAGACTATTTCTTACAAAAAGTATAGTATAATTTGAGGAAAATCATTCAATCAAACAACCAGGACGATCATTTCTAGCATTAATTCGTGTTTTGTGTCATCGTCTGTGAACATTGGTACCTAAAATAGTTCCTAAGGATGAACAAATAAAGGCACCAATGCAGCACATTTAAAATAATGTAGACTAGCACACACCAAATATAAAAAATGCTCAGAAATAATCCCAGAATTGTTAGCTTTTACGAATTTTCCAAATGCCTAAAGACGGTATTTTCACGATTAAAAAAAAAAAAAATACTTTTCCAAGTACAATCTCTACACTTAAGTTCAAGTGAAATAACTGCTTCCAGAAGTAATACTGTTCGCAATCCATACACCCAGGAAATCCTGTGTAACTGAAAAGCTATCGTCTCGATTAAACTCAAGACACCAATATCAAGTAACTTACATGGAGTATATAATAACTCACGCAGAACACGAAACTGCGAATAAAGCTCCCGTGGCCCTAGGCCATGGGTTCGAATCCCACATAAAGTAGTCTTTGAGTTTACTACCTAACGCATCACACTTATTTGTGTACCTTTAATTTATTAATTTTCATTAACTTTAAGACTTAAGAAAGCAGAAAAGAAAGGAGAGCTATTTCGTTTAAATTCACTGCTCGATAACGTGAAAATAATTGCTATGTAGTGTTTCAAGTTTATTTAATTATCTAAATATGAATTTCTATAACAACAGCCTGTAAGGAATATTATTTAAATCATATCATATCTGAATCGTGATTCCATTCCTAATAATATTGCAATAATTCTATTTCTCTTCAGGTTTCGTTTAGCAATTAAAGAACAGGAAACAATTTCGGTATTTAACACACGATTAAATCGATCGTTCCAATGGCTGTAACGTAAGGTTTAATATATGGCTTTGGTTATCAATTATTGCGTTGTCAAGTTCAATTGTTCGTCTGACTGAAATTTGGCTCTCGCAATAGATCGTGTGTTGTATGTGGATCCGAAGGTAGCCTAGGCATAACGTCATGGTGATATTGTATTGTTCGGGCTATTGACAATTGCATACATAATTCATTAGTAATCTTCAATCAGTGTGGTTAATGTTATCCTGCTGTTTATTGGTGTCCGTCTTTCATGTGCGGCTGCTCTTTGACCGCTGACAATACAACGGCGCGGTAACAACGGGGCTATCTAACGATCAACCATGCGCTCACGGTGTCACATATAAATAGACATACAAATAATAAATCACAGAATTTACCCAGTGATTTAAAGGTATATTTAAAAAAATAAATGAAGACGAATCAAACACTAGGAGAGTTCCCAGATTAAATTGCGCAAGAATAAAAATAATACGACTTATTATCAAAATTCGAGTATCCTAATACTCGAAAAACTTCCGACCAGTCAGAAGTGAGATGCAGTGTGAGTAGGACAATGTTGCTTTTCAAGACAATATGCTCTAGCCATATAGGAATACTTGGGGACAAAGAGGTGTTTTTATGTGCATACGTTGCATGCGTGCACAAAAAACTACTTGCACTTGCAATCTCTCTAGCTTTTAGCGTAGAGTTAAAAAACAAACTGCATGTCATTGTAAAAAGGTGCATGCCGTAGATTATATTGTTTGCGTGACACTTATCCTTCATTAGCTGAAAAAGATCACAACAAATAATACTAATAACAGCAAAAAACACAAAATAAATCAATGCCTTACAAATGATTTCCATCGCGTGTTAGAATGTTGCCCTTCGTTTAATGTTTTAATTTTATTCAAGAATATTAATTTTTCGGTGCACATAAACGTAATACAACCAGAAGTGTGTATTTTTTTTTTGTCAAACGGTTTTCTAATAAAAGATTAATTTGAACGTTGACATTTGTATCGATATAATCCGACAGGCAGAGGCAGAACTGTCCTCAGGTGATCGTTGAAGGGATTTCATGATTAAATGACCGAGAACGACTAAATTATTCATTTACCAATGAAAAGTGACGTTTCTAATGTAGATCAAAGCTAGCCAACATTTCGCAATGTCAGAGATCTAACAAGAGGCCCATCAAAAAGGAAAAAAAGTATTTTTGCATGGTGGGAAGGCAAGATTGCATAAATAGACGCAATTTTAGAGGAAAGTCATAATCACACTTTTCTTTATTGTTGTCTAATTTCTTGACTTGCGTTCATCAATTCATTTTTATTTTAGGGACCATCTACTAATTTGTAAAAAAAAATTACGGTTTTCAAGATTTCGCGATTATCACCATCAACAAAAACTCCTTTATCTGCCAATGAGTATGTGGAGTACTATCACTATGTAGACGATGTCTTCGCACTGTTTTGGTCTCGGAACCCCTGGGCTTGTCAGTTGAGTAGCGGGGCTCAATTCCTGATAGCTGGATGGCCGACATCACATAACTCTCCTCCCCCTCCCCCCCCCCCCCCCTCATTCCCACACACTGGTATCCGACTAAAAAAGGCGATGATGAGCTCTGGTAAACTATTGATATGCAGATTACAATGTTGAATCACCAACGCCAGAGCACGCGGAAACTTGTTAGGGCCCAAGTAATTAGAATGTTCCGTATATTGCTGGCTCCCTTACAATAATCTGGCTCACAGGCTGTTTATGATTTACTTCATAGAGGTATCACATGGGACATTGCACTTGTAATTAAATGGGCTGGGCTTTGAGGATTTTTATTTGCGACATATACACGTGTATGATAGGAAATTAGCTGGCTATGTGGGATCGTTATAAACACTCGCGTTGTAAAAGTAAATAACACAGTTACAATCCGATTTTAATGTTCAGAATAGGTTATAGTTCGTAATGAAAACATTGGCTGTTGATTAGAAATTCTGTTGCATGGAAAAATTAATGTGATTTTTTTGAAGAGTATTGTGTCAATCATGTTGATCTTCCTTGACAAAACCTAACTGTAAAACTTCCAGACTTAGAGATAAATCGACTCAGTGGTTTCATACTAACACAGACATCTGATTTGAGTGACCAAGAGCTCGATTCTTGTCGCCTGAAGTTTGGAGTGAACGCACATTTGGCGAACGCTGGGATCGTCATTAATTTCCACCAATTACAATTACCTAAAAGTAGACCTAACATTTGTCTTCACTATAGAAAATTCAAATATTTGTATTTATATACAACTGTTAATACGAAACCTCATAAAACAGCTTGATAAGGCTTACCTAAGGTGAGATATAAACATTTACTTTACCCCTCAACCCCTTGACCCTTACCGATCTATATACTTATTTGATAGAATTACGCGAAATGGGGAGAGGCGATTGGACATGTCAAAAGGATGGGAAGATCAAGATTATACAGACAGATGATCAAGGTAGGAGAGGAAGGGGAAGACCACGACAGCGATGGTAGGAGAGTGTGAAGAAGGATGTAGAACAGTGAGGTGAGGAGAGGAGGTTGATGGAAAGAGAAAAGCCTGAACAACAATTAGTGAAATAGTTTCCATGACGATCCAACGCAAAACTGGACGCGGCAACGGATGCCTATGATGTCAAGTGGTATCTGAGACCTTGAATACTTTAGTTGATGTGACCCGGCCATGTTGTACGCTTTAAAAAACATATATTTAAATCTCTTTGTTTTCAAGATTGGCTCATTAATTTTTTCGCGACAAACTTCTTTCATTTTACGCTATGAAATTGATGATTTTAAAAGTAGACATGCCATGTCACCATGTAATTTACTTTAAATTCTGCCATGTCAATTTTATTTTTAAATACTTTGATACTATCCATATCCTTATAATTTCTTGGTAATTAGTCTCAAATGTGTTTGGACGATCTGTTTGTACATATGAAAGATACTGACTAAGATTAATTGTGCTTTAATTAATGGTTAGCGAGACATGAAGAGATATGTACCGTTCACTGTTAGTTGACACGAAACGAGCAAGAGCTATAGTATAGTCCATGTTTGTCTCATAGACCGTAAAATTGCTCTTAAACGGGCAACGGGAGAGCAACGTTGTCACTGTTAAATTTTCCTTTGAATTCCAGCCCATTGAAAGAGACAAATTCTTTTGACTTCCCCCTTTGACTTACCCTTTTGTTGCAGTAACGGAAAACTGGCAATGGTGTTTTTCTAGTAAACCTCGGTTTACGCGGCCCTTATAATTGCTCGTTGCGCAATCACGAGGTATTAGCCCTAATCTCTTCGCTTCAAGCCATTAGTTAACGTATATACAGACATAGAAATCTCTGACAGAATGTATTTTAGTTAAATTACATTAAGTAGATATCACAAAGATGATTATATATAATTGCATCAAATATAACATTTTGCGATATGATATTCTGTTCTATTCAATTTTTATTTTATCAATGCCCTCTATTTTATCATTCTACCTGTTATTTAAGTGCAACTATTGCCATGTGGTAAATATAAATACCCCTTTTTATGATGTGCACCTACGCTCTGCACTCCAGGAGCCATGTTAAACATGTACATGAATGTATGTACACAAAGCTGAAAAAAAAAGAAGTGCAGATACCAGAGGAAGTGGGTGTATAAGTAGAAAGAAGTGGGAAATATGTTGTGAATAATGATGATTCGTTTTCTTTACGTCCATATTATTACATTCATGCTATTCGAGACGATGAGGGGCAATAGATGGACAGTTTACCACGCTTCTAGGAGCCATATACGCATAGGACGTGAGCCCCAATAGAATGAACCTCCATAGGCGTAGATAATATTTTCTTAAAGGGGTTCTCACCCGCTAGATTTATTTTTTACCATATGATCTACTGCACCACACCAATCGATAATGAACCATTAAACATCGTAAGTTGAAACCTGTGAATTGTTATTAATTAATGAAATTTCTGGTTAACTGCCGCGGCGACTGTTGGTGTCAGCCGGCTTTTGGTGCGAGTGTACTCGAAGCGATATATTATCTAGACGGCCTTGGTGTACTCCATTCGACACCGCATAGCAGACCGCGTTCATTGTGCATGCGTTGACTATTTCCCCTCCCAATACTACTACTCTCTCTCTCTCTCTCTCTCTCTCTCTCTCTCTCTCTCGCTTGGCTTACTTGACACCAACTCGACAGTCGACACCCGCCGACTCGACGTGCACAGCAACGCACAGCAACGCTCAAAACGAAATGGAGCACCCGATTACACATCTTTATTTTGTACCTGAACGGAAGCTCCGATTACAAAACCAAAATATACGAAATACGCAGAAAAAAAAGACGCAGCGAAAAGTATTACATCATTTTTTTTTTGGAGCAGAATCCTCCAAGGTCCCAAGGCATACAGGTCGTCCCAATGCTATTTCTTATGGGAGATTTTCGCCGATGGGACCTAGCTCGAAAATCACTAACTTTGATATTTTTTCCCCGGGTTATGGTGAACCCGATTTCTTTTCATTTAGTCGCTAATTTCATAGCTAATCAGCCTTAGTTAAACATATTTTTTTGGTGTAGCGGGTGAGAACCCCTTTAAGGAAAATAAGACTATAAAGTAATGTCAGTTAATGTTTGAGTCTGTTTTTCCTGCTTAGAATGTAGTAAAGCACTTCACAGTGGCATCAAGAAGAACAGAACACAACTAGCGTGCAAATAAAATATTATAACAATCCGGGTTTAATTTGCCTGATACCTTAAAAATCCCCACTTGACATGAATTCTTGAAAACTCTTATAAACTGGATCAGATTTTCAATTTAGTATAAAGGAACGACTTCCAAACCATTGAGTTTCAAGTATTGGAACTTCCGAGTAAAAATACTCGCAAGTGTTCCCGACTACTTCGATACGTATTTTATAGATATTTCTATATTCATCCGTTCGTAACGAGCTGTTGAACTACATGTTACAAATAGCATTATTTGCATTCTTTTCTTTTCATAACACAACTGCATCAGGGTCGCATTACGACCTTGACGAGATTCTGTTGCAACGTGGCGTGACCTTCGACTTGGAGGATTCCCGCAGTCCATTGCTGTGTTGTAACATTTTAAGATTATTTAAAGTTCAGATATCGCGAACTATCGTAACAGTTTTGAGGTTCTGAGAATTATGGTCACCAAAACTGCAGTCCCACATATTTCTCTCGGTTAACCTTGTTCTCCATCTCCGTCTTCGAATTCACCATCGTATTCGTCTTGAATGAAAAATCGTAGCACAATAGGTCATGTCGAAAAAATCTAGAATAATTCAGCAATGTATATTATTTTGTTTGTATCTAGGGGCTCTTATCAGGATCAGCACCTACCTCTAATGTCACGTGACCTTTACATCAAGATCACCTGACCTGGGGTTTAAGAACACACCGCCAACATCAATGCTTCAACGCGGTGATCACCTAATCCTAAACACCATTTTATGTATAATATGTACTCTATATCTTCAACAGGACCGAGGTCCGATTAGCTCAAAATTAGTAGACTATAATGGTTTTTGATGAATGATGATGAGAAAGGGATGAGAGGTAGCCTGGTATCGGCATGTAGCCTATTCCTGCCAAAAAGTACCAAGGGGATCATTGACTGTACGTCCCATCCGAAAGGACGGTGTAACTTTGACCAGTCATATAGGTTCCTCCACTAAACTGGTCTGCCGAGCAGTTGACGAGAAGAACGAAGCTGTTACGAAGCTAAATAGCAGTGTAATGTAAAAATTTCCCGAACTGACGACGCTTGTGAAGTTTTAATTGCAAGCGAATGTCATAAAACTACGTACACTGACTTACACGGGTATAAAAGAACGATTCAGCAGTGACACTGCCTTACACTAGTGTAAAGTGTAGGACAGGCGAACTCTTAGAACTAGCCTCGTCGTCAGATCACTATCTGATGATCAGACAAGTGATTTGATCAAGTAATCAGACTTGATTTAATCTGATCGGACCACGTTTAGGTAGAAACAAAGCTACTGGTTGAGCTGGTCGGATCAGGTAAACGTAAACAGCAAACAAACATCCTTAGTGAACTTCTTGCTAAATGTGTGGGAATTGGTTCAATTTACTCAAACTGTTCAAACTGAATAAAAGACACACAAACCACACACAAAGGAGCCAGATTAGAAGTACTAACAGAATAATATGTTGGGTTACTCAATCATTGTGTATGTAAACCTTCTCTTCAACAAGATGATACTGGAAGAACGCTCGCACAAGTCATCTGGCTGGAGAGTTTATGCTGAACTAACTGAGGAAGGTTTAAACTCAGAGTCACTTGTGATAATGTTCTAGTCCAAGCTGAACATGAATCACGTCTTAAAATTAGAAGCAACCTATACTTACTTTCTAGGTGTTAAGTTATTTAAGCCTTTTACCACATGAAGGTGTGCACAGTAAGTGTGTTCACGGCAAAGAGGGGGGCGGGGTAGTGGGGGGGGGGAAGCTTTTAGTATTCGGTGGTTGAGAACACCTTCCTTGGGGTTTGATCCAGAGCCTTTTGCGTAAAGAGCAGTTTTAAGCTAATGGTACAGCCAACTCCTGGGTTCTTCTAATTGTAGCAATTAGTAGTGAAGAGACCCACCCTCCACCCTTTGCCCAGTGTCTCCACAAGCACGAGTCTAGTATGCAATGATGGTGTTCAAGGAGTGAAGGGGGGAGGGGGAATGCGATATGTGTTGGTAACGCTTTTAAGCTCCTGGCAAAAACACAGAGACCATAGAAAATAAGTACATCAATTTGGACTCGTTTTCAAGAAAGTTACCTTAAGAGGGGTAACTGGCCTCACACGTGACGCTGTTTCAAGAACGTCGACAAGGGCGTGAGCAGACGTTCATGAATGAATGGAGGAGCCACAATCAACCAAAACCATTCAATTTTGAGAACGCCTAGAGGAGAGCTTTAATTTCTATTCACGTGTAGACCTTGATTGAATTTATTTTCGCACTAACAAGTAAATTCGAAAGTGTTAGTTTTTTGACCGAATATTGATTATTTATCAACATAATGGTACATGAATAAAATATGAAACAGAGGCGTCTTTCAGCCAACGTCAGCACTTTTATATTATATATAATTTGCAGTCATACGGGGTTTTATCTGCCGTTAATGGCCAAAAAATAGATTATCTTGTATGATTCTACTTCACAGTTTTGTTTGTACATAAAGCAGTAGTAAAAATACCCTTTCACATGATCAAATGGTCTAGTTTTTATGCCCCATCCTGCTTCAAATAAATACGCAAAAAAGAAGAACACTCGAACTGATTTGGGGGGGGGGGGGGGGGGGGGGGGGCAAAAGACACCTTGTGTGAACTGGTAGTTGTGCTATTTGAACATTGTTTAATTGTAGGGGCGGGAACGGGAATGAGATTGGATCATGAAGAGATTGGAGTGAGTGCGGACTGCGGTTACATGACAAGTGTAATCCAAACGTGCACTCGTTGATGACTCGGGTCAATCCGAAGCTGAGCCGAAGCCACATAGAGTCACGGGTACAAGTAATGCTTGAAAAATGAGTTCAAACATTAATTTTATTAAATTAAAAATACGTGTCCATTATGTGGTAGAATAGCTCAAATTAGTCAATTCATGGTTTTTATTGGTGTGTGACTCAACGAAGATAATATACTAAAATAATAAATAATATCTTAATATTAAATCATTAAAATATGTAGACTAACCAGAATATTATAAATAAAATAAAATAAAATTTTAAGGTAACCACAAAATATGGTTTAAATTACCGAGTTGAACAATAATGAGATTTCTTATATTATGCGAAATTTATTTTCATCAAATTGACACTTTAAGTAAATATATTATGGTATCATCATCTCACAAAGTGTTATGCTTCTAATTCTAAATAATGAGTCATTCTTATTGAGCTACGCATAACGTTATTATATTTGTAAAAAACAAACAAAAAAAAACACCCTTTTAAATCATAATTTACAGTTAGACATATATTTATTTATAATGATTTATTTATACCCTTCTGCACTACATCTACACTTTCAATCACAAACAACAAGAATTTGTGAGTTTCTTTTACACAACAGGCATGTGGCAGGGCATAGACTTCAAACTGACTACACTCCCCCTCCATTTTTATCTTCTAGACATCGTGTAGGTATGTCTTATGTACATTGTGTATTTTGTATTTAAACAATTGTATTTGCACTAATTTACAGTGCATATTTTGCAACATTTGAGTGTTTTTCTGTATAGCTCGGACTAAAGGCACGTTGCATAAAACGTGAGACAAATCAGTGTCTCATATAGTTTAAAAACCAGATGTATTTTGTAATAATATACATTCACTAGGGTAAAATATAATCTATTATTTTGTTTTGTGTCTGGTTACGCGCTGGAAGCCTAAAAGAAGCACAGCCTGCCTGCTTGCTGCAAGGAGGCTGTGGTAAGAAGATTACTTTTTTACCACCTGTGACTGCTAAATTACATTCTTGCTCCCAGAGTGCAGCATACACCATAACGTACGTAGCCGCATCCTATAGGGGAAAATAGCAACTTCTAGTTTGTTGGATAAGCTATATTACAAAAACCGCTCCAAGCGTTTTTACGACGTTATCTCAAGGTTCTACTATAGCTAAATGGTGCCGGTTCCGCTTCACGCTTTTGGTTGTAAGGTATTGAGTGTCACAAAGCCATTAACTGTAAATCTACTCAGACGTGCACTTCATATCTCAAGCTGCAATATGGCAATTACGGTGAGTTTTCGGCAGGGATTTCTTCATTAACTAGTGTCATTTAGTCATTACGTAATGGAGGTTAGGTTAGGTTATCTAATAATCTATTTTATTTCACTTAATAGGTCGGTGATAAAGTTCCTAACATAGACCTTTTCGAGGGGACACCAGCCAACAAAGTGAACATTTCCGAACTCAGCGCAGGGAAGAAGATCGTGTTGTTTGCAGTGCCAGGTGCTTTCACACCGGGTTGTTCCAGGGTTAGTAGGCCTTATCAATTGTGGAGACAAAGGCGTAGGGCCTAGGCTAGGCCTAAGACCTATCCCCAACGCCTGGACGTATTTGGTACATCGTGACTAGGCCGAGTATAAATCAAGCCCCTAAGCCTAGGCCTAGGCCTAGTTCTAGAGTGCCTATGCTAGGCCCTTGCCATGCTTCATGATAAGTAGGCCTAGGCTAGGGAGGGCCTAGGCTACTTTTGCTATGCCTAGGCTAGGCCTAGGCCCTAGGCCTATGCCCCGCATTAGCCTTTCCAGTCTTACAACATAGTTTATGTTTTGAATTCAGTCCTTTATCCGAACAATTAATTTTAGACCTAGTTGCATGCATTTCTTAACCCCTCTAGGCCTAGGCCTCTGCTAGGCCTACGTGGTTTATAGCATAAGCCCCTAGCAGTTCTCAATTTAAAGTGTTCGTTCACCTCTTGCTGCAATGTGTACCTAGGCACTCAAATTGGTATAGGCTAGGCCTATAGAACACATAGGCGGTAGGCCTATTCAACAACAGTTTCACCGAAAATTATTCGAGTTCCACATAATTAGTGATGAAATGTTTTATGAATTGTATGCAGCCCGCTCAACGTTGTACATTCGGCAATACCGTACCCCCCGAGTGTTGCGTGACCTTGCTTCACGCATCTGGAGGGTTGGGCGAAAAGTATCCGGCCAAGCACATGTGTATAGTCGTTTCAAATTTTCCGTCCACTACAAATGAAACCGTTTTATTCTTCACATCATAGCAATACATAAAATGGCAGGTCAAATAGAAATTAACACAAATACATCAATAGTACATTTTACGTCGTAGTCTAATGTAACGAGCACGACATACCTGTAACAAGAAGAATTTTCACCGAGATGTATCAAACAAACGTAAGTTTGTGAAATTTTACTTGAGGTCTTTGTGAAAACCTGTTCGGCTCAAGTAACTTTATTTCTTAATTTGACAAAACTATTATAATTATATTCCTTATCTTGACAAATACTATTATCATTTCATAAATTGAAGAGAAATATGAACACATTTCCATTGAGTTATTACAAATCTTGTATCTATCCGCTTGACCACGTGCCTTCTGCACCACTTTCATTTGAACCAAGTATTTCGTCAGACCAAGTGCTCTCCCTCCATTGATGTATTCAGCCAACCACACATCTTCAGTAACACCCCTCTTTCCAATGCCCGCTGGAGACGCAGCGCAGCGTTGGCAGCATGGGACCTATGACGTAGGAAGACCACCTCGAACAGCAAGTTGCGCGAATAAACAAAGGACACCTGATGGTATAGGCCGCGTGATATACACCCAAACATTGGTGTTTAGGGTTAAACTTTACATAGAGAACAACTTTTCTCTATGCTTTTCTCTATTTATATTACCTAATGAAGCATCCAATAAGAAGAGTAGACTCCCAGAGGGACCTGGGCGTCATTACAGACTCAAAACTTTTGTTTAAAAAACATGTGGACAAAATCACATCTAAAGCCATGTCCATGTTGGGAATCATCTATAGATTCACTGATATAAATGACCCAGCAGCATTAAGAGCATATTACACGGGATGTATTGTACGAATCATCGAATATTGCTCCCCAATATGGGCAATGGCTGCAGACACAAATCTAAAAGCCCTAGATCGAGTGGTCTCATTTTTTCTTGCAATAGTGAAGTATCGAGTGCCGGCTTTTAAACATTGCACCAAACAGGAAATTATGCAATCTTTAAATATTGACAGCCTTACTTCTCGCAGAGTACGATCTGACATGGCTTTTCTGCATCGCATTGTTAACGGTCATGTCAGGTCGGACATTCTTGTTTCGCTGTTTCCGCTCCGAACTGACATATGAATAACATCTAGACAGGCCTATCTAATTTTACACCGAACATATCTATTCTTTTTTTAAATTTGATAATTATTAATTTAGTTCTATTTAAGTGCTCCTTTCAAGGTAATTTTGACCCAAAGTAGGTACCTGTACTTCACCATTGGCTTACAGTAGCTGCTCAACTACAATTACAGTTACAAGACAAGCTTTATGTTGTGAGCAAAGTGTGACATGTTTAATATGTAGGACACATAACCGTTGCTCTTTCCAGTGGGTGAAAATGTATACTTCATCCCGCTATCACTGATTTACTAAATATCCATGGGAAGAGGCTTATAAAGGGGGAACTTTAAAAGGGGTCTTATAAAATAAAGTTAAAGAAAAAATTTGGACCCTGCATAGGCTTACCCTCAATATTACATTTTATATTCACAATACTCTGCCCTAACTTAGCATTGGAAGATAAATGTTTGAAGATTCATACTTCCTATGTTGCATTAGATCACACCTTTGTCTATGTTATGCATTGTGGAAAAACGATCTTACACAGTTTTCGGTGTGCATGGAAAAATTTGTTTAGGCCTAGGCCTACTGTAAACTGTAGATAATACTTTTTCTAGACATTAATGCATAAAGAAAGACCTAGGCATGTGATAACGCAATGTGTAAAATGTGAGCATTCAAACATTTATCTTGCTCGTTAAAGATTGGGCTGAGTATTGTGAATGTTAAATATAGGCCAAATACATACCTACCTACCTCTTCTTCGTCTTCTTCTTCTTCTTCTTATTATTCTTCTTCTTCTTCTTCTTCTTCTTTTTCTTCTTCTTCTTCTTCTTCTTCTTCTTCTTCTTCTTCTTCTTCTTCTTCTTCTTCTTCTTCTTCTTCTTCTTCTTCTTCTTCTTCTTCTTCTTCTTCTTCTTACCTATGCCAACAATTGACCTATTTGGTCATCATGCGTTTTCGCGTTTCCCAGTAGAGATAGGATTCTTTTTCTGCCTCCGCCATATCTTTTGGCATTGCATCTCTTATATATCTTGGAGTGCTGGGCATCTACGTAAGTGCTCCCTGGTATGCTGTTCTGTTTACGGCATAGTTGTACATAGTGTCTGTTGTACATAGTGTGCATGTGCTGAAGTCGGTTATCCCTAGTTTATGCAGGTGTGAAGCTAGCAGATCATGACCGGTTTCCAGTCTGAATTGCGCCGTCTCAGTCTGCCGATTTCTCCATTTCACTTTTCTTGTGACTGCTCCTTGCCACTGCCTGCCTTTGCTTGTCTTCTCCCATACCTTTTTGATATTGTTGTTAACTGCCGCATTCACATGAGACTTGACGGCATTGTAGGATAGGGGCTTCTTGTCCTGCTTCATCCTGCTCCCCTCTTTCGCGAGTCTGTCTACTTCCTCGTTCCCATGAATGTTACAGTGTGCAGGCAGTCAGGCACCCACTGTAAGGTTACCTTTTTTCCGGTTTTCCGCCAAACTAGTAGTCTTTTACACTCCAGTGTCTCAATGTCTCTTTCTACCTTACTCACAATGGCTTGTATGGCCGCTTTGGAGTCTGAGAGAATGACAGCTTTAGATATTTGCTGTTCCTTTATTTTAATAAGTGCTAATTTGATTGCCTTGATTTCTCCATCATAATTGCTTCCATTACGTCCTGCTGGCATTACTTGCTGGAATACATTATAGAAATACCTTATACTTATAAAAATATACCATTCCGATTGTGTAACAACCATATTCCTTTTACATCATCCTTCTGTTTTTTTTTTTTTAAATATAGAGCTGATTAGAATTATGAACCAAGAGATAAGATATATCTAAGAAAACACTTACGCACACTATGTGCCTTAACTGAGTAATAGAATAGGCTAGAATGCAAGCAATACTCTCTATGCATTTCATCCTACGTTAACGGCAAACAATAGGCTCTCTATAAAAACAGCTAGGCCTACCGGTATGTACACTATAAAGATTAAAGAACGCTACAGAATATTAAATAACGTGAAACATGCCCGAATTGTAGTTTCGTAATGAACTCAAAACTAGATAAAAAAATTACAGATATTTGAATCAATGGTTGTTATTGGTAATCTAAAGTAATTACAATTAAGTTCTTGATTACTCGGTAACAATAAAAATATTTGAAACTTATTTAATTAAGTGTTTTATTTTCAAGTACAAAACCACAATTTAGGCATTTATCACTTTTATTTTAATATTGTTTAGGCATAGGCCTAGGGCCTATCGTTCTCAAGATATTACAAAACCAGTAAATTTCACGCTGTTTTTATGGTGAGACTATTCTTTCGTCTTAATCGTACAGTTATCCATCTTTCAGAGTAGGGTAATGAATCTCTTTTGTGAGTTATAAACTGATAGTTCCGCTTGTTCACACAATCACATGCATACACAGATCATTTACTAGTAATAATTGAGTCAACAGCTAATAAACAACGGTTAAGGCCCGGTATTACAACGTCCGGCTAAATATTCAGACCACCGCTAACTTGTTTTCTCCATGGCAACCACCAATCAGAAGCATGGTTTCAAAGAAGAAAACAAGTTAGCGGTGGTATAAAACATTTAACCAGTCGTTGTTATACCGGGCCTAAATATATTAAATTAAAATAAAAAAATAAAATCAGAACTTACCCCTTAGAAGGCACTCAACATGTGTGCCTCCCACTTATTCATTATACATGCTGCCGAGTGCTGTGTTGTAGCCACTGGCTGAGCCTGGGTTCTAACACGATCACTCCAGCACATTTTTTCACATACATGTACGCGTATCACCATCTAGTCAATATATTTGTCTATAAGAAGCAAAAAAGTGTCAATCTAATGTTACCACCTACCCTGCGGAACCCCGATTTCTGTCTGTTAAAATTACATTAAAATACTTCAAAAATAATCTCAAAGAAAACCATAATAGGCCTACATCATCTCCTAGAAAATTTAGTGATTTATTTCTTATGAAAGTTTCTTTGTTCCAATCAATATTTCTGGTTTTTAAATGTTTAACACATCCGCATCAGTTGCCTGATTCGGCTGGCCGCCCCCGGAAACCACGCACTTTTAGCGCGCGCCAAGGTTTACACGAATACGTCTTCATTGTCACTTTCGTCAATTTCCATACCAATATCCACATCGCAATCACTGTCACTGATAATAGTAGACCTAGCAGTTTTACTAGCGGGTACACGCACATTCGTATCGCTAGGCGTACGCCTACACGCGAGGCCTAGGCCTAGTGTCACTGTCATTGTCCATTTCACAATCGCTCTCACTCTCATTTGAAACCACAATATTTTGTAAGTTTGGGTTGTAAACACCTTGTCCATCACTGTCACTAAAATCAGATCCTAGAACGTCTAAAATCTGTCTAATGTCACTTTCTTTGCCCCGAAAACAACGACTGCTTCCCGGCCCGAGTCCATCTTGGCAAATTTGACAGCTGATCTAAGTTTCGGATCGAGATGAGCGCAGATAAAATCGATTTTAAGAACAAACAAAAGCCGACAGAGTTCAAGAAATGCACACTAGAATCGCCACTAGCTTGAGCAAGAGATTGCAGGAATTAGTTCCGATATCGTACGCTAGATAGCACCACTATACATGTTCAAAGTGAAGCGCGCGCATGTGCGTACCAGTCCGCTTCTGGTTACCGTGGCCAGTTTCGTATAAGCGTACCAGTCCGCTTACCGATGCGAATGGGTTAAAATAAGTTACATAGGCCTACATTAAATTGTGAAGGGTGTGCTGCAACACCACATAATGAAAGTTAAATAAGAACATTTGATAAATGGAAATATTAATATTTTTTGGAACAAGGAAACATTCATATAAGAAGGAGCACTAAATTCAGAACGGGATGACATTATGGTTTACTTTTTGATAATTTTAAAGGATTTTAAAGCTATTTCAATCGCAGCAACGGAGGTTTTTACAACATGGTGGACATACAACCTTAACAGGGAAGGATACCTCTACGTCAAAAACCGCACAAAATTTTCATTTTAAAATTATATCACAAGAATGGGCTTCGAAATCGAAAATCTGAATCAACAGCGCACTGTGGTTTAGTAAACCCTACACATTGAATGCTCTAAGTCGTGACTTAAATCATAATCAGTATTTTTTTTATAAATAATCAATTTAATTACTAATTATCAAATTATAATCAAAATACTACGCTAATGGTTATAATATTTTATTCAATCTGTAGGGCTTACCAAAGCAAAGTTCGCTGCTGATTTAGATTTTCGATTTCTTGTTGCAATCTTGAGATATGATTTAAAAATTAACATTTTCTGCGGTTTGTGACGTAGAGACTACCCTTTGCCCTTAACGGACAAGGTTAAGGCACAGGAAGCGCACACAGATTCTGTTTATCGTACAAAACGTGGGTGGGAAATAATGTTTGGCGTCGAACTATGCATTCCCGTAACATGAAGAACGTACATACCGCACTTGTCAAAGAAATGATCGCGAAGCTGTACAGTCCAGATGCATCCATGTCTGTGGATATACTGAATCAGTCTACATTGAGAACACTGAAAAAACTCAGTTGCAGGTGGGTACATGTAATAGCATACTTGAATGGTGCTGCAGGGCGATTCTCTAAGATATGCGGTAAATTTAACTTTAACGACGCTTGTGTTAAACCTACCACACGATAAGCTACCGCGCGATTCCCAACTACCATTTCATAACGTTCGATAACCGTATCGAAAGGACGTAGCCGTTGCAGCAGAGCAGCGCCTGTTATTTATTAGTTTGTGTATGTTTTCGAGACGGCTGTGTACACTATAGAAAGTTAACCAATAACAACGCGTGAATAAATGGAATGTTTGCCATTAGGTTTGTTTCATTTAGGGACACCTTCTGCACTTTTTGCAATTATTGCAGCATTAGATTACCGGTAGTTTGATTTACCATCACCTTTTGTACTTTTTGGCTTTTGCCATATATCCCATGAAATAACATGGAGTGAGTGCAAAAAGTACAAAAGGTGTAACCAAATCAAACGAGCCTAGTGCTTGAACTTAGAACTAGGCCTAAATAACCTAGGGTTCTAGGCCTACTCTAAGTGACGGGATGGCAAGGCCAAACTACAAAAGTAGGGTTATGATGAGCTAGACTTTTGTTACTAAACTACAAATTATATTTCCTTACTTACATCTATTTTTAAATATAAATATCGTATATTTGTATCGATACACGAAACAAATTTCTATAATTAATTATTTTAAAAGCTGAAGTGAACATGAGACGGCTTGAAAAGTCCGCCATGTTTTCTTATCGCACGTCTAAAGGCAGAGGTATGGAGCGCGCTACTTTTAACGTAGGTTGTAACGGTCTTTGTCGATAAAACATAGTAGAGAATCGGTAACTCGATGCGGTATGGCTCGTAACGTTCAAAACGGGCGTTAAATTTACCATGGACCTTAGAGAATCGCTCTGCTGGTGTCTTGTAACCAGGGTTGTTAAATTTAAAAACTAAAAGTACGGTTTTATATGTCAAGAGTTTTTGTCAGTTTTAATGTTTTGATATTATTTTCGGTACGGCATGTGCCCAAAATGTATTACAATTTGGAGTTCACTTTTCATGAGATAGACTAGCCTAAATAACGATTCCTGGTATCATTTTTAAGTACAAATAATTACTAATAACTAAGCCATATTGCAATTTGTAATGTGCAGACATGTGCAAGAACACAACAGAATGTTCCACCTTAGTAGTTGGTGAACAATTATCAAGCAGTGTCACAGAGCTTGGGTAGTGGCTATTGGGAGAACGACACCGTCATAGAATGCATAAATCTGATCACATATTTCATGTTATTACACCTCATAATTCAAAAGCAATGTAGGGTATGCATGTTGAAAAAAAATATTTAAACTTCTGTTATTGTCTTTTTAATTACAACACACAACATACACAAAGTGTTTGGTCGCTCACTCCCTCCCTACAACTACGTCATGCCAATACCAATAAGCTGAGCTTGCTACGCTATGTCGATAATGGTGTAATGGGGATAAACTTTTACTCACAGTGGCTCGGTCGACCCGTTGAAATAAAGTTGTAGCAGAACTCAACTTGAATCGTGAAAAACTCGGCCATCGATTCGACTTCCGAGTACTCCCTTATCCCTACAATTCTATTTTTAATTTACAATACATTACGATAACTCTTGTAACTTTTATACTTGCAGACTCACCTTCCCGGATACGTTAACGGTGCCGACGAATTGAAGAAACAGGGTATCAACGAAATAGTATGCGTTTCTGTGAACGATCCGTTTGTGATGGAAGCCTGGGGTAAGGAGCACAAGGTTCAGGGAAAAGTGCGCATGCTTGCCGACCCGCAAGCTACGTTCACCAAAGCACTTGAGCTGCAAACAGATCTGCCACCGCTGGGAGGAATTCGATCCAAACGTTACTCGATGGTGCTCGAGGATGGTGTTGTGAAGTCTTTGAATGTCGAGCCTGATGGTACTGGACTGTCCTGCTCGCTTGCAGATAAGGTTAAGGTTTAACTGGATCATTCCAACCCTAGTACTGCACTTGTAGTACTTCAGGATCATGACCCATAAATATAATGTATTAAACATTATAGAAACGTAACGTTGTGATCCCTACCTAAACCTATGAGAATACTATCAATGGATAATGTACTGTTACTGGTAAATCGTAAAATATCATGCTTGTTGATCCAGTTACCTTGTAGGCTCTAATATTTCTAATATTTCATCTGAATATGTAGAGATGTTCAAATAAAGGCTATATTGCAACAGGTATTGTGTTAAGTTTTTGTTGAATTTAAATTACCTTTCTAACTAGGGATGCACACAATAGTCAATATTCGATATTCAATAAAATGTCGGTAATCGATAATAAAAATATTAGCAAATTTTTTTTAAAGCATGCTCATAATGCATTATTTTGTTCTTCTCGGGCCTTTGTAGTATTGAAATACGTACTCAAAGATACCGCTAAAATACTGGCCCTGGGCTCATGTGTGACTACTCTCAACAGTGTCGCATCAGATATGACCAAGGAATGTTGCTACGTTTAAGTAACATGATGTCACAGAATGTGAGTAAATTTATTATCGTTCGTTCCATGCAGTCATCTTTTGGGTTATCGATCATTTTTTGTTTATCGTTGTGTTGTGCATACCTAGTCCTAACCCACAATGCAGTAGTAGGCCTACTGCAGTTGGTATGCAATTTAATAGGCCCAGAGGCAGGTATTTGTAGTGAAAATAAAATAAATGGTTATTTTGGTTTTTCCTATCGACAAAAGCAGTGAATTAGTGGTGAAAATAATTCAATTTGTTGTGGATTTTTTCCTTTTGGTGTTGTTGGGAATTTTGATCGGGATTTCAGGTTACAATAACAATGTAGTTTCGCATTCAGTTCAGAGGCAGGTATTTGTTATAATACAATATTAGTAGTTTCATTTTTCCGTTTCCCTAAATCGATGATTCCGTCGCAAAAATAAATGTAAAATTTCGTTTTTAAGTGTTGAATTGTCGTTTTTACGACAAATGCCTGCCTCCGATAATGCCTGTAAGATGAGAAATAGATAACGATTCCTAGGTGTTAGGCCTACTACTAAACTGGGAGGTACGGTATGCTGTCATAGGTCGTAACTTGTCGCATGAAAACAATTGTGTTTCAGATCTCCATAGCCTTTCTAGATCAGTAGAGATGAGATTAAAGTTAGCTGTTAGAAGTGGGAGGAAAGGGGGTGTTGAGAAAAGAAACTACCTAAACCATTGTTGGACTGGAAACCACTCTTTCTCATCATACTTACAATAATTTGAAAAAGGGATACTTGTGAACAGTAAGTCGTCGTCATAGTGATAGACTACTTAAAAGCAGTTTACAGTCCAAACAAATTCATAAACTTGAATTCAGCTATTCATATTATTATGTATCATAATATTGTCAGTGTAGTAGTACTATGTTCATATCAGCCAGTTGATTTATTCATATTTGGGTCATTCAGTGGTACCCAGGACTCCAGGCAATCAATGGGAAGAGTGGTCTACATATATCGACATCCTCCATTAAGACAGAATCTCGTCAGAACATTGGCAGGAGTGGGCTTCGGACTCCCAGACTAGTCGTCACGAGAGACTGCGGCAATAGGTAGGTTCCTGAGAATAGACAGCTGGTTGCTACGGCAACGGTGACGGCTGGTTGCTACGGCAACGGTGACGGCCAAATACACCGACCACATTCAATGCACAGCCGGTGGCTTACCCATTTGGCAACAAAACATATGCAAAACACTAATGTAGTCTACCAGCTAAAATGCAAGCATTTCTTGCAGAATATGTATTGCTAACCAAGAACTCGGTGTATGTATATGATGATTTGATACACAAACAACCACAAGATTCTTAATTTAAATTGCATTACCATCACAAATATATAGGCTAGTGAAATTGAAATTAAGAATTAAATTGACATAAAGGAACTAGGTATATATTAATTTGAGAGGCATTTGACAATGTTTTGCCTGAGTTGAAAAATAAAGTACCACAGTATTGTAGGAACAGTTGTATTCAAGTTATTTAAATATTTGTTAATTTTAACTATATCTAACAATCACATTAAAGCTTTTCAAAACAATTTCGAAGACACAATAATTTGTTGCAGTCTAAGATGCAACATTTTTCATTGCATAAGTTACCTACAAGGCCAGGATCCTTGTTCAATCAGTAGGTAACAATGTTCGTGTGCATAAAACCAGGTAGTGCAACATTGGCTATAAGTGTACAAGCTGACACATAAGATACTAATACGACTAATTTTGATTAATTATAATAAACAACGCAATTGTTTCCTGCTAATTTTGAATAATGGTAGATAAAGCAATGTTAAGATACCATTCCTACTCTTCTAAAAGTGTACTGAATGCACACACACAAGATACGACTAATTTTGATTAATTACAATAAAATACAAGGCAATTGTTTACTGCTAATTTTGATTAATGGTAGATAAAGCAATGCTAAGATACCATTCCTACTCTTCTAAAAGTGTACTGAATGCCAACGTTGCACCTTTAAAATGAAGATCACTTGGACCAGTGTTTTTGTATATTCGTTGTTTAGGAATTAGTTTACGAATGAAATTTTGTTTGATTGATAATGCCCGAAATGTACATAAAAAAATTATCAATCATTTTCACATAAAAAGGTCAAACACAAATAAAAAAGTCAAAACACGTAGTCTACCACACGGAGCACTTAATCTTCGGGTTCATGGGTGACCCCACTGGGCATTTGTACACCCGTGCAAAGTCTTTTGAGTTGGAAAGAGTCCCGATAACCCTGAATTTTCCTGGGGAGTGAACGGCAGTCTTCAGCTTGTTCCGCATCGCTTCGGGTCGCATTGAACCGCACCATACTTGTGCGAAATTGATGAAGAACAATTCCTCGTTTGTTTTGTTCATTCCTGGAAGAGGATCGTCCTTGTGGTTTCGTAGCCAGTTCTTGTAAGCCCGGAACGCTTGCTTCACTCCTCCGTTATCTGCGATATTTTCACCTTGTGTACTTATGCCGTCGATGTTCATGTTCACGTCATCAACTACGTAGCTGCTATATTGATCTGAAAAGAACAAAGTTTTATTTAATTTAAATGTAAGATGGTTACTTAGGACCAAGGGGCAGACATTCGAATCCATTTTAATGTATGGATTTTTGTAATAGGGAATGCTCATACGATTTTTTTTGTTAAACCAAGCACCTAACTTAATAGTATGGTATACAAAGTATATCAATGAAAGTCCCAACTAATAAATACATTTTTAAATAGGTTTAATATTGGACTTAAAGTCGCGATTATTTGAATTTGGAAGAAACGCCCCGTGATTGGCTAGAGGCAGTTGTGACGTCAGGGTTTTGTAGCTAGTCGACGGTCCGTGCGGTGAGCCATAGGCGGAGCGCGTACACAAGTACAAAACCCTGACGTCACGCGCATCAAGATTGCGCTGGCTCGTTTTTCGCGCACTTTTATGTGAGGTTACTAAATCAATTATTTTGAGGCATAGTCTGATCCGATTTTTTAAAATTTAAAAAACATTGTTGTTAGATATGCGACGACGTATTTAAAAATCAATTAAAAAAATCGTATGTGCTTGTGCTGCTTGTGCTTTATTTGGCTGTTCCACTTCCTCCACTAAAAGGATGGTAAAATTTTCCTAATGTAACTAGCCTCATGTCGACCTCCGATTCTTATCTCCCAATAAAAATCAATAGATTCCCGGCGATCTTTCCTACATTTGTAGAGGCCATTTCGCTTGGTACCGGTACCGATAGTGCACAAGCCTCATTACTCATTAGTAGGGGGCCGTGAAAACGGTTTTATTTTAAAGTAAATTTCGGTTTTGAAGTAACAAATTTCGGTGTTATTCAAGAAAAGCTGTATTTTGACGGTTTTATCCATATTCCCTACATTTTCACGCATGTACCGTTTCATTTACAACTTACACATGGGTGCTTACTGCTTTATCTACGAGAAGTTTGAATATGCATTTATACAGTGT
The DNA here is from genome assembly GCA_945910005.1 of Isoperla grammatica. Lineage (NCBI taxonomy): Eukaryota > Metazoa > Arthropoda > Insecta > Plecoptera > Perlodidae > Isoperla > Isoperla grammatica. The sequence continues at coordinate 23,897,959 of OX246746.1, forward strand.
TTCTTGAGACGCTCTATTTTTTCCAGATTGTCTTTACCGGCAAAAAAAGGAAAAAATGGGTTTATAATTAAAAATCGCTGCTTTATCATCTTTTTCGTCATTAAAAACACGAATAATACGAATTTCGGTGATGTTCACAGATTTATACGAATTTTAGTGTTTGGCGGTGATTCAATTTAGACATTTTCGTGTTTAAAATCGATCAATTCATGGTCATCTTGTGAAATAAAATGCTTCCTACATATTTCGGTGTTATCGTTATTCGCGAAATACACGGACCTCTACTCGTTAGTCATGTCCGCTGTGTACGTAATTTACAGGTATCCAATATATGGTTGTGAATTAATTACTAATGGATCTGTTTCAAGTAAATGATAGGAACTATAGAAGTAGAAAATTAAGTAGGTGCTATTGGCCGTACTCGGCTTGATCAGCATGAGACTCGTTATTCATTGAAAAACTTACATTAAATAAAAGAACGGAGTAGCCTATCAAACCAAAAAATACTTGACTTTGAAACCTGATGAATAAATACAGTGCTGGCCTAAATAATTAAATATGTGACATTAAGATTGGCCAATGCAAGAGGCCTATAGGTGCAGGATGAATGATTCAAGAACACCTTTACCAGGGGGGGGATCCATGTGCTCTAGTTAAGTTATTGGAAATTGCTAATGTAACGTGTCTTATGCAAGTTTATTTTTTCCAGTCAAACATTAGAAACGTCTAGTTCTTTGATAATAAATAATCCAGTACAACATGTAAGCCAGAGTCTGTACATTCAAAGTAAAGAGATTAATACTCTTTTTTCATCAGAAACTCTTGTGTTGAATTTTAATTAGTATCGGTTAATAACTATTTTATTTTAATTGGTGGATTGGCATCATCACTGTAAGATAGTCTAAACACAATAAAAAAAGTAATTCTAACGCAGTGTGAAAAGGCAGTCCAACCAGTAAAGACGATAAAAATACGGGCGTTCTTTCCGTTACCCTTTTACACCCAGTAGTTGGGTAAGAATTATTAGGGTAGGTATAACATTCAAGAGTGGATTTTATCACATTATATAGGCTACTATTAACTATAGTAGCCCCAACGAAAGGATTCGCATACCGATCTCAGGTCATTGTCTACTGGCCCTTTCAACTGTGCCAATTGAAAGAAAATCAACAGATATCTGGCATTCTTTCACACATTCATAAATCCATGGTTCGGCTTAGTCGAGTGCACAGGCGGTTTGGCCACACCCACTTTTACAGGTAACCAATGGAAGGTCTTAAATTATCTCCAACAAACCCGTTTAGATTAGATGGTAGGAAATAACGAAGTAGAAAATAAGTTGTCACCTTGGACTCGGGTGTGTCGTAAGCATCAGAAATACTTTTGTTGGGGCAACTTTAATAATTATACATATTGTTCATGCTACCATAGGATGAAAATGTTTTCAACTTGTCTCATAATTTTTAGATGCATTTGAAAGGTATTGCCTGATTAAAACTAAAAGTGTAGCAAATTGTCAGAACTAACTACATTTTAAATAGATAACATGGATTACACCTCTACTTTAACAATATTCAATAATGTGTAGGTCCAATAGTGAACATAGTTCAAATTACAACTGGCAAAAATGAAGACTTGTTCTAGTAATGATATTCCAACAGTGGCATATGAGAGGTATAGACATTGTTGTTTACGTTTTGCTTACCTATTAAGCATTGGGCTCGGTCATGGAAGTTTTCAATCGAGTCATCCAACCACCAGCGGTGAAGGTTGCCATTGCGATCAAACAGACGACCCTTGTCATCAAAGCCATGGGTCAGTTCATGACCTAAACATACCAGACAATTGTAATATGAGTAGGGGCTCATAAAATGCATTTAAACTCTGATGAGGGTTGGATAGTTGTTTAACGGTGCATCAACATCTTGGCTATTTCAGTTTAAACTATAGAAGCTAATTAATTATGTGAAAGCCTGGTTTGCAGGTATTACTCAAACTTTTGATAGTGGTTATTTGCATTTAAACTATAAATGAATGTGAAAAGTGAAGACAAAAACAGTAAATTTTGCATACAACATTGCTTATATGTATATTTTTTTGGTAAAAGAAAATAGTGGAAGATTGTTTTATTAAAAAGAATGTTTCTAACACTCATCATAAATGCTATGATAAAAATAAAAACGTTATTGCTTGTGTGGTGTATTCCATCTACACAAATGACCAGTTTGGCAACTTGCCGAGCTCTATGAACTACCGTGACCCTGGAAATTAGCATGTACACAGAATGGTAATGTAAAAAACAGTGGACAATGGACATACAGTCATACAATACTCAAAAACAATGTTGAGTTTGATATAAATTTTAAAACTGAGGCTTCCATTGGTGTGTGTAACAGTCCCACATCTATTCAATCTCTTTTTATGAATTTTGTTTGAGTGAACCCCATATTTTCACACAAATGTGTTCAGAATGTAGGCCTAGTAGAGGAAATGTGGCAATTCTTAGTTCTTTTGGGCAACTAGGCAGAGAATGGCGTAAGTTCCAACTCTGGGTGTTCGAAAGAAGAAGAAGAAGAAGTTCTTACCGATCACGACACCGATCCCACCATAGTTGAGAGCCCTCGGGAAAAATCGATGGTAAAATGGTGGCTGTAGAATACCAGCAGGAAACACTGCAACAGTAGAACAGATAATGATTCATGAGCTTCTTTCAAGTTTTAGTACACTTGGCAATCCTGGTCAGATCAGTTGGTTGAAAGACACTCGTCATATATCCAAGTTGTTAGAAAGATGTTTTCCTGTTTTCCACTATGCCAAATGCCTAGGTATGATTCTATGATAAAGTTTTTTTAAACCAACGGTTTAGCCACGGTCGCTTAGCCGGTTCCCATACGAACGCCGAAGTTAAGCAACCTCGGGCTAGGTCAGGAGGTGGATGGGTGACCACTCTCCTCTGAAACACTAGTTACCGTTGGTTAGAGCAGATTAGAGGGTTCGAAAGCTTGTATAACAGCTTCGTTCTCCTCGTCAACTGCTCCTCAGTCCAGGTTAGCGGAGGAACCTATATGACTGGTCAAAGTTACACCTTCCTTTCGGATGGGACGTAAAGCCGATGGTCCCTTTGGTACATTTCGACAGGAGTAGGCTACGTGCCCGTACCAGACTTCCCCTCCTCCCTTCCTCATTATCATTCATCAATCATCAGGCTAAAGAGGGCATTGTGCCCTACACTGGCCTTAATTACAATTAAGTAAAGTAATAAGGTTTGCATATTGGCCTATATATATATATATATTAAGTTTTAATATAGTAGAACACTTTAGTGCAGGCTTATTTCAAGTCTGAAATGTAATCCTTGCCAGCTTTATTAGTTGAAAATGTGAATATTTGGTGTAGCGAAGGCCGTGAAAGTACATCCAGCATTCACTTCACCTCTGCCCGCGATCTTATTGATGGGAAAATAATACAAAAACTCACAAGGCCTAGGCTAGACCAAATGTTCGTATTTAAAACTAAAAACGCTAGCAATAATTACATTTCAGTGTTTTGTGTGGGTGCATATTATGGGAGGGATGTGGGTAAGAAATGTTCTGATCTATTTTTCCTGATAAATTCCATAACATTAAAAATTAATTTGATTATGGAAATGTGGGAATCCAATTGGCCTCGGTGTGTAGGTATTGATACTAATGCTCATGAAGATAATAAATACAACACTGGCAACTGTAAGAGAGAATACCAGATCTGCAATTCAAGGAATTTGACAGATCCAAACTTACTATCCAATTGTTCATTTTATTAGGCCTACCACACAGATCAAATTGATTTATTTTTTATTTTTGTGAATTCATGTTGGATGGAGGACAAAATAGTGCAGACAAAATAGTTGTAATGTTCACTAATTAGTTTAAGTTGCACACTGGAAAATTTTCCAGAAACTTTCCAAATTGAACTTTTCAAGAAAACCAACACCCTTACCATCTTTACTCGATGGTATTATTATCATACACTATACAGTGAAACTTCTTTATAACAAACGTCTTTATGACAAAATGATCTTTATAACAAACTGTTTTTGAGGTTCCAAAAGGCTCTTATGCATGTGCATATTGCATAAGGACCATCTTTATAAAGACATTTTCTTTATAACAAAATAATAATCTGGCACTCCAGAGTTCGTTATAAAGAAGTTTTACTGTGCTATCATCTTACTGATCTGGTTCCTATTTCGGCTGTAGTAGGCATTAACCACTGCTGGTGCGGTGTTCCACACTGTTTTGTTGACTGGGCCCCCCAGACGATCTTGTTCCGCTCGGGTCAAGTGTTGCAGTATCTTCAAAGTATTCTCAAAATATTCGGTTGGGGAAATTACAATCTGTTACAACAAATAAGATAAGAGTTGGTGATTATTTTTCTTGCATACACTTCATTTATTCACATCAATTAGAGACCACCAAGTAACTGTAGTTTTTACTTTGAGGAGGTCCTAGTGAAACAATTGAAACCTTCAAATGGAATGTTTAGGAATTTAATATGAATTAAAAATGTTGTTTGAAATATTTAAAAAATCCACCCTTAGAAAATTAAGGTGCTTGAACTATAATAAACCAGTATAAAAATGGTACAGTAACTAAAACTAACTAGAATTTAAGAATAAATTATAAAATATATATCGATCTTTGAAATATTCAACAGCATGGATTAACTCACACTTTCGTATCGTAAATTCAGTTGATCTGGATCCAAAATGAAGTTTGGGTACCCAATTCTTAGTAGCATGGAATCTACTTTCACGTTAGCAAGATACTTCGTCTCCTGGTCTATCCACTTGTTGCGCTTCAACAGTTGTCGGAAAGAGTACATTATCTCTTCGACCATTTGAAGTGTCTGTAAAAAGTTAAGCAATTAGTAGTCTCCTCTAACTTAGGGTGCCCAGATCTACAATCCGAAAAAGCGGGACGAGTACGAATATTTCAAACTTGGTGGTCCAGCAGGTTGGGATTGATGGGGGGGGGGGGGGGGGGGGAATAAGAGAAATGTTAAAGTTTTTAATATTTTATATTGTTGGGCAAAATAACAGTTACAACGTGCTAGCAATGCTTCTTTATGTTTCTGTCTCTATGCATGTTTTTCTATGTCGTGTCGTCTACCGTGGTCTTTTGAAAATGTTCCCTTGCAGAGCGTACACAACACTTTGTCATCATCAAACTCGTGTTGAACAAAATAAGGGAAGTCCTTTTTAATACTGTCATTGAAAATGCACTTACGTTTAGGCGGCGGCATTTTACACAACACACGAAAACTGTTGATACGAAACGAAAAATTAACTCGAATTACACATACGCGCTCCTGCCCTTGCGAGAGCGAGAAGGAAACAAACAAAACAAGCTGCCACTTGTCAACGGCGTCGGCCGGGCAGCGGGGTAGTGGCCACTTCCAAGTATTTCCGAAGGAGAGCGTGCTCTGGCTGACAGCGGACTTGTCCATTTTTTTAATAAAGAAAGGTGGTAGAAGCGCGAAGTTTGAAAAATTCAAAATCTGAAATTTTGCATTTTCGAAAAATCGGGACAAAGGTGCGTCCCGCCGGGAAGTGTGGCGGGACACGGGACACACAGCTGAAAATCGGTACTGTCCCGCCGAAAACGGGACGTCTGGGCACCCTACTCTAACTTAAAGCAATTTAACACAATCTGGAACTTGGTTTGGCGGGAGGACTTGTGATGTGAGTTGGTAAATTTTGCAGTAAATAAATATCACTTTACCAATTCACAGTACCGGTAATTTACCAGTTTTTAATTACTGGTAGATTACGTTGTGTAAATTATAGGGGTGTGCAAAGCTTAGAAATTATCGAATCTGGATCAAATATTTTCTTATTCGAATAAAATTCGTCAACCAAATCCAAAATCCTCACATTTCAACATTCAAACGAATTTTAATCTGGCGCCAAACAAGATTCAACCGAGGAACTCGCAATTATGTCGATCGCCACGCAATCTTAACCTACAATTTCAGTGTAAATAGCACAATTTTTTTTTTAACTAACGCTTCTTTTAAACTTGGGGAATGATGAATGACTAATAATAATGGTAGTAAAATGATTAAGTTCTCATAGATCTTTGTGCTTAGTATGAGTATAGGTGTAGTACACAATACTTACATCATTCTTACTAGTTTCATCAAAGTATTTCTGGACAAACATGGCTCCAACGGCCATGCCCATGTTACTGTTAACTTGGCTAACGCAGTTCTTCCAACGTGGGGGAGATTGTTCGCGTCCAAACAATGTGTAGTAAAAGTTTTGTTTCGCGTCTTGGAAACGTTCGTCAAGGTTGTTCACTCGGTGTCGCACAAAGCGCCAGAACAGATAGTTAGCGATGGTTCTATGAAGCAGAAATCACGCATTTATATTACAATTATTATTGACACTGCCACTTTAGAAAAATGCATGCATGCAACAAAAAATGTTGAATTATCATACTTCTCAAGCTATTTGTGTTGCTTTGGATTTGACTAGCAAAGGAAGAATAAATAACTTGCACTAACCGAGGTTGTGAGGTCTGAAGAAGTTCTACTAAGTTCTGAAAGAAACTAAGCGTGAAGACAACTAACGGTTCTTCGACCATAACATCTCTATCGAGGACAATAGTCAGATATCGGTACCAATCAATCTGTGGTACGAGGCGACGTAGCTCCCCGAGTGAAACTCGTCGATAGAGCTCGGTAACGTTTCGCCGGTCTTCTGGCGATACTGTAATCTGGTAATGAACACACTTGTTAGTTGCCTAGTTTGATGGCAGTTTTACTTTTAAACCATCTCAAACTTTGGAATTCAAAAGAGCAGTTTTTTATTGTAATTGAGTTAATAGGTTATTACTTATTTAATATTTTTTAACAATTCATTGAAATCCTTATAAAGAGGATCTTCGGAATCATACATCATGTGTGACTGTTATTAGCCTACTATTTATAAAATTTATTCAGGCAAATAGCACTTTGTAGCACTTTCAATACTACGTTCTGATTGATTTAGTATCTATGTATGTATCGTGATGTGTGCAAAATGTTAAATTTGCCAATTAATCTCTAACGATCTGTAAAAAAAAACAAAAAAAACACGAATGTTTGACTAGTTCAAACTAAATTTCTTAGACCTACCTCTGCAAGTGCAGTTTCAAATTGAACTATTGCTTCAGCTCCTTCTATTGCAATTTGCTCTTTAATGCCCAAAAGTTTCATGATCTCTACCATGAATGTCTTATAAGCTTCTAGGTAGATGTCATTGGCAGGGCTCAGATAATATTCTCGCGTTGGTAGACCCAAGCTGGTTTGGTCGATCTGTAAACAAAGAATTAGTTATCAAATCAAAATGCAGTTCAGCTATTGAAAGCTTTTAAATAGCCTAAGAAAAACATTAAAGGATTGCAGTTGTGCTATGTACATTAGTTGGCAGGCTGAAAAAGTGTTGACTGCTTTGTAGGCACTGTACATTAATTTTGTAAAGAAAGGCAGTTAAAAAACAAAATAGATGCAATGCAAAATTCTTGCTAGCTTTTTAGGATTAACCTGTCTGCAACTGTTGATGTGACAGTACTGGTGTGTGCAGGTTTCTGTGACACTAGCCAATAGCCATTCACATACTGGTATGCAATTGTGCACGCATGTCCAGATCAATTATGCTGCTAAGATTTGATTTAATAATTAGCCTAGGCCTATAGTTTTTATTAGTGGATGGACAAAATTCCTATAGTAGTTTTTCTAAATATATATATAATAATTGATAATAATACAGTAATTTGATTTGTATTGATAACGGGACCTTATAAGTGCAATATAATATAGTGCACAGTTATTATACTAAGGCTACAACTATTATAGTAGATACAAGCTCCAGTTGGACACACAGATATTTTCGAGGTCTGAAAGTTGGATCGTTTGGCCAAACCCTCAGACATTCCTTCCCTCGACCCATCGACCGCAAATACCTTTGATCGGCGAGCTGTTCATAATCTTATCCTGATGACCCGTCACAACAAATGTCATATAGAATTTAGAACAACACTTTTTTCGTAATTATATGGATATTTCTACATTGCGCTATAAAGAGCTGGAAATTATATAGTGTTTTTTTATTTGTCTTTCTATGACGGATACAACCATACTTAGGCCTACTGAATTAATATTAGTAGATAAATAATGTTTTTTTCGTGTATTAGAGGAAACAGTAGTCTTACAAAGACAATCAGAGGACCCGCTGCTCTAAAAAAAATATCTTTCATTTTAATTACATCAGTTTTGAAAATTAATGCCAACGTATAAGAAAAATTTGCGTTTTCTTTCATAAAACGGCTTCAAATTACATTACCACATTTTTTAAATTGCATTTATATTTTATACATAAGGCAATAATCTAGTACGATAAAACTGAATAATAATAATCAGTGTAATAAAATGGATAATTACTTAGAGTATTGTTTGACTTTGTAACTTTCATACTCTGATTTTCTTTGTAAGACTATAATATTGTTTGCTAATATTGCTACATTAATGTTTTAAGTCCGGTTGTTTTCGTCATAGAAAGACAAATAAAAAAAACCTGATTACATAGTTTCAAGCTGTTTAACGCTGTTTAACGCGATCATGAAATATACGTATAGTTCCTAAAAAAGTGTTTTTTCCTATAAGATGACTTTAGTTGTGACAGGTCATCATGACTCGCTGATCGAAGGTAATTACGGTCGAGGCGAGAGGGAGGGAAACCTGTACGTTGGTCAGAGGTTGGTACAAACGCTACCCGAGCCTATGCCTTCGGGCCTGTCCAACAGCGAAATAAACGAACTGTAGGTAATTGAGATTGAAAAGCTAGACTAAAGACTAAGGGCTAAGAATAAGAACTAAGAGTAATCTAAGCAAATGAATGGTGTGTGAACGTAGCACAACAGTGGACCTGATCCATGAAAGCGTAGCAAGAGTTGCCTCCAGTCGTAAGAGTGATTACACCACTAGTATCTGTATCGGCACTATGCCAGTGACAACTCTTGCTAAATCCTTGTAAAAGAGGGCACAACATGGCTGTAACTTAATCTAAACATGAGTTATAGATTTTTAAACTGAGGTAAATTGATATTGTTGATGTTCAACTCAGAGAACTGGTCACAAGAGTATGAAATAAATAATTTTTATTAGCCAGATGGAAGAGGGGGGAGGGGTCTTGTAAAATTTGGGGCTGTCCTGGGTATCATTATCAAGGCTCAACTTACCTCTTTTGAGAGTGTACTGTACACCCAGTCACCAGATGCACACCCTGACACCATATTTACAGAAAAGAATTAATATACTAGTATAACAGTTGAGTGTAAGGATACATTAAACAAAAGAAGTTAAAAGTTGACACTGAAGAGACATAATGCAAAAGTAGGGCAAAGGCAGTAGCCATCTTCTTTCGAGTGATTTAGGCCTCATGTCGATTTTTGTATACATCTATCTTCAGAGTCAAGTTTTAAATTTCAATTCAACTCTCAAATTTTTCATCGTACTCAAAGATAAGCTGTTGGATACTATCCCTACACTCAACTATTATCTATAGCCGATTGGCATCTATCTTACTTGTATAATGTATTCGTCCGAATTCTTGATGTCTGGGCCGACCCATTCGGCAATAAGTATGTCGTTGTTAAAGAGACGAAGGCGAGCTGTTAGTTGTAACCAATCGAAACTGGTTTCATTCCATTTAGGGTCAAGTAAGGGCCACCCTCCTAAGGTTTCGAGCAGTTCCAACAAGGGCTTTAACCCACGGCCCTCCAGGGTGTCTTGAAATAAATAGAACAAAGAATGTTAACAAATACTACTAATAATACAGTAGTACAGTGAAACTTCTTTATAACAAACTATTGGGGACCAAATTATTATTTTGTTATAAAGCTCATTTCTTTATAAAGGTGGTACCTTTATATGCATAAGAACCTGTTGGGACTTCAAAAACAGTTGGTTATATAGATCATATTTTTATAAAGACATTTTTTATTTAAAGAAGTTTCACTGTAATACTAAAAGTACCGGCATTTCTCCTTGTCAGTGTTTTTCGAAATAAAAGTCAAAATAATATACCGGTTGCACAGCCGGTTGTGTTATTACAGTATATTATTTTTTATTGTAAATGCTTATAAGCAAACTAGCTTTTGAGAAAATAGGCCTGTCTAGACCAAGGATGTCGATGCTTTTTACATGAACACGTGTAGTTTCCATGATTTTTCAAAATTGAAAATGTAGTGTTTTTTTTTGTAAGATTATGACGCCGACTGATGTTGAAACGTTTACATGGCTCAGCCCTACCTTTGAAGAGCCTTTGCATCATAATAATATGATCAAATATGAGCCTTTTAGGATATCTGTAGAGATGTTTGGTTTTAGGGACTCACAGGTATCCATACACGATTGGTACAGAAATCTTGCTTTTTTCATTGCATCAACCGTATTTATCTCATGCTCTGGCCGGGGTACTGGAACTTCTAAGAGTTCTCTTAGAACGTCATCTAAGGACTCTCGCAGCTTCTCAAACGTGTCATAACCACCCTTGTCTTTTGGTATTGGGTTTTCTTTTTCCCAGTTACCACAGGCATACTGGTAGTAGTCAATGCATGGGTTCATTGTGGTATCCATATTACTCTTCATCATCTTGGCTGAAATCAAGGACAAAGTGAAAGCAATTAGGTAGTTTAAGTATTATGGCAATAATTGTTAATTATGTAGGGTATGCCTGTTTAATTAATATCTTATTTACTCTCATTTTCACAAGTTAGATATAGCCACCCAGCATGCGTGGCTAATATGAATGCAAATACTCTTTAGCACTAATCATCATAACGTTGTATGATGTATTATGGGGCCCAGAGTAGTGAAAAAAATATGTATCGCATCAAATGACACCTTGTGTTTTCGCGTATTGCAAAAAGCAAACACCTTTAGTTTACTTATGGCAGGTGGGTGTACATGACAGGCAGTATCTATTGAAATGTACAGCCTTGTACGGGCACTTTGAAGGAAGCCCAAAGGGCAGAGATAGGAAAGCACATGAATCAAGGCATTAAACAGGGAAGGATACCGCTATGTCAAGAACTGCACAAAATTTTCATTTTTAAATTATATCTCAAGAATGGGCTTCGAAATCGAAAATCTGAATCAACATCGCACTGTGGTTTGGTAAGCCCTACATACTGAATCCTCTATTTTGTGTCTTATATTATAATCAGTATAGTTTTTACGTTTTTATATCTAATTAATTGTATTACTAATTATCAAACTAATTAGATGAGCGCAGCGAAGCGGAGTGAATCTCTCCATACAACTCGATTGGCGCTTTGTCTGTGTGTGTGTGTGTCTGTATGTGCGCTAAATTTTGTTCGTCGCGCACAGGTCAAACGGCTTGACGGATTCGGCTGAAATTTTCGGTCAACATTTGTGACCACTAAACTAGATGCTGTTAACATAATCAGTAAAATCCGTCAAGATGCCAACCTGCAAAAAATTAATTAGTGAAAAAAATACAGTTTTATTTTTGTTTTATTGAAACTAATGAACAGATTTAAATAATGTTTTAAATAAATATTGACACTAACAATGTCGATACCGGATAAAAGTTTTGGAACTATAACTTTAACCGCCATTTAGTAAAAAAATATTTAGTTTCTATTTACGGGAACTTACATTGGTTTCTTTACAGTGCTTCACTTATACGATTCTCATTTGAGGACCATTGAAGTTAGATGCACATACTATGCATGGCGAATGGCGTGTACAAAGAGACATTTCTAAAACTACTTTTGGAATTTCGATAACGTTAATAGAATGGCAACAATGGCGTGTTATGTTTTATGACTTTCACGGCAAAAATGCAAATGTTAACAACGAACTTTGTAGACAAATTAAAAAGCTTTTATTATGATTTAAATGCGGTTATTGTATAATAAAACACTATCACATTTTAGATCTAGCCTGTATCTACATTGTGGAGTTTTCTATACACAGATAACTTTAATAGTTTATGAATTAGAGCCTTTTGAGTAGACCACGGTCGAATGAAATTATGCGGAAATCCATTGGAAAATCAACTTCGAGGTTTTAATTTATTTAAAGAAAAATTTTAAACGGATTTAAATAATATTTCGTGTAATTATTAGCAACATATCGGGAAATAATATACACAAATTCTAAGATTGTAACTTAAACCGCCATCTTGTAAAAAAAATCACATGTTTGTTATAAAAGTATATTTTTTAAGCGGTGTAGATATGCAAAATATTTATTTAATTTCCCAAAAAAAAAATCGCTCATCTGGCAACGCGGAGCGTTTTCCTAGTTAGATGAGCGTAGCGAAGCGAAGTGAATCTTTCCATACAACTCGATCGGCGCTTTGTCTGTGTGTATGTATGTATGTCTGTATGTCTGTATGTCTGTGCGCTAAATTTTGTTCGTCGCGCACAGGTCAAACGGCTTGACGTATTTGGCTGACATTTTCGGGCAACGTTCGTGACTACTAAACTCGATGCTGTTAACATAACCAGCAAAATTCGTCAAGATGCCAACCTACAAAAAATTAATTACCGAAAAACAAAATTTGTTTATTTATTTTATTAAATCTAAACTTACGCACGGATCTAAATAATGTTTGACTTGTAGGTTCACATCAATAATACAAACACTCGATATTAGTTTGAAAATTGTAAGTTCATCCGCCATGTTATAAAAAAATATTGTTTCTTTACGGAATTTTTTTTTTTATTTTTACAGTGTTCCACCGATATCATTCGCATTTGCGGATCTTTGCAGTTAGATGCACATAGTAAACACAAAAAAAACGTACGCAATCATACCTTTCTCATTATTATTTGGAATCTCGATAGCTGTCATAAAAAGGCTATAATGACGTAAGATGCCAACCTACAAAAAATTAACAACTGAAACACATGTTTTTTTATTAATTTAATCTAATAAAAACTTACAAACGGATATAAATGATTTTTTATATGTAGGTCTACATCAATAGTACCAACATATGACAACAGTTTTAAAATTGTATCTTCAACCGCCATGTTATAAAAAAATATTGTTTATTTACGGCTTTGTATTTCTTCATTATTACAGTGTTCCACCGATATGATTCGCATTTGCGGACCATTGAAGTTAGATGCACAAAGTATGCTGCCGAAATGGCTAACGCAGTCAGATCTTTCTCACTATGTATTTGGAATTTCGGTAACTATCATAGGATGGCTACAATGACGTGTTATGTTTTATGACTTTCACGGCAAACATGCAGAAAATAAGAACAAACTTGGTCGACAAATCAAAAATCTTTTATTATGATTTAAAAGCGGGTAATTGTATGATTAATTAATATAACATTTTAGATATAGTCTGTATCTACATTATGGAATTTTCCATACACTGATAGGTTTAATAGTTTATGAATTAGAGCCTATTGAGTAGACCACGGTCGAATGAAATTATGCGGAAATCCATCAACTTGAAGATTTTAATTTCTTTAAAGAAAACTTCTAAACGGATTTAAATAATATTTCGTGCATTTATTAGCAACATATCAAGAAATAATATACTTAAGTTATAAGGTTGTAACTTGATCCGTCATCTTGTAAAACAATCATATGTTTATTAAAAAGGTGTTTTTTTTATTTTTAAGAGTAATATGATATGCAAATGATTTATTTGATACGATATATTGAAAAAAATCGCTCATCTGTCAACGCGGAGCGTTTTTAGATGAGCGTAGCGAAGCGGAGTGAATCTTTCCATACAACTCGATCGGCGCTTTGTCTGTGTGTACGTATGTATGTATGTATGTATGTATGTCTGTATGTATGTATGTATGTATGTGCGCTAAATTTTGTTCGTCGCGCACAGGTCAAACGGCTTGACGTGTTTGGCTGAAATTTTCGGGCAACGTTTGTGACCACTAAACTCGATGCTGTTAACATAACCAGCAATATTCGTCAAGATGCCAACCTACAAAAAATTAATTACTGAAAAATAAAATGTGTTTATTTATTTAATTAAATGAAAACTTACCAACGGATTTGAATAATGTTTATCATGTAGGTTTATATCAACTGTACCAACAATTGACAATTATTTCAAAATTGTGCGTTCATCCGCCATGTTATAAGAAAATATTGTTTATTTACAACAAGAATTTCTTCATTTGTACAGTGTTCCGCCGATATGATTCGCATTTGCGGACTTTTGCAATTAGATGCACATAGTATACACCAAAAAACGCGTACGTAACAATACCAATGTACTATTATTTGGAATCTCGATAGCTGTCATAAAATGGCTACTATGACATAAGATGCCAACCTACAAAAAATTAACAACTGAAACACATGTTTTGTTATTTATTTAATTAAATTAAAACTTACACACGGATGTTAATGATTTTGTATACGTAGGTCCACATTAATACTACCAACACTCGACATTAGTTTCAAAATGGTAGCTTTAACCGCCATGTTATAAACAAATATTGTTTATTTACGGCAGTAATTTTCTTCGTTTTTACAGTGTTCCACCGATATGCTTCGCATTTGCGGACCGTTAAAGTTAGATGCACATAGTATGCTGCCGAAATGGCTTACGCAGTCATACCTTTCTCACTTTGTATTTGGAATTTTGATAGCTATCATAGAATGGCTACAATGACGTGTTATGTTTTTATGACCTTCACGGCAAACATGCAAATGTAAACAACGAACTTGGTTGACAAATTAAAAAGCTTTTATTATGAATTAAAAGCGGGTTATTGTATGATTTATTAGTATCACATTTTAGATATAGTCTGTATCTACATTATGGAACTTTCCATACACTGATAGGTTTAATAGTTTATGAATTAGAGCCTATTGAGTAGACCACAGTCGAATGAAATTATGCGGAAATCCATCAACTTGAAGGTTTTAATTTCTTTAAAGAAAACTTCTTAACGGATTTTAATAATATTTCGTGCATTTACTAGCAACATATCAAGTAAAAATAAACTTAAGTAATAAGGTTGTAACTTGATCCGCCATCTTGTAAAAAAATCATATGTTTATTATAAAGATATTTTTTTTTTTAAAGAGTAATATGATATGCAAATGATTTATTTGATTTGATACATTGAAAAAAATCGCTCATCTGTCAACGCGGAGCGTTTTCCTAGTAATCAAAATGCTAATGGTTATAATATTTCATTCAGTCTGTAGGGCTTATCAAAACACAGTGCGCTGTTTATTTAGATTTTTGATTTTGTGTTGCAATCTTGAGATATAATTAAAAAATGAAAATTTTCTGCGGTTTTTGTCGTAGAGGTACCCGTCGCTCTTAAGGTGAATGGGTATAAAACAGCCCAAAATTAATGTTTTTTTATTATATCATGAGAACGCCTCCAAATAACAAAAAAGTGATTCTGATCATGTCAATTTGGTTTTGTATCAGCAAAACAATGGATTTAAGAACCTTCACAGTTGTTATTGTTACGATTGTTATTTTATTTATAATTTAAAAATTAATAATTACCAAAGAAGTAAAATAACCATCGTAAAAATATGTTTTAATTTTATTTTTAACCCCATTGTGTAGCTGATACAAAACCATAGGCAGGATTAGAATCACTTTTTCAACATTTGGAAACGTTCTCATGGTAATAAAAAACATTAATTTTGGTGGTTTTAATACCCATTCCCGTTAAAAACATGAATATGTCAATGTGAGCATAAAAGAAGAAGACATATTTTGTTAAATGCTTTCAGACTAGTAACTCATTCTGTTGAAACTTGACTGTATCTTACCTTGTGCCCTCCGGATAGACATTTTGTTTCCTTCATAACGCCAAAAGCTGTTAAATTCAGGATCATCATCTGGGTTGTCTTTCAGTTTGTTGTCCTCATCTTCGTAATCAATATCTTCCGTTCCTAGGAAGTCCAGGTCGTGGTTATCATCATCATGATGCACCGGCTCACGATGGTCAGGCGGAAAGTCGTCCTTGCTCATATCAATACGAAGGGTTTTAATCCTAAAAAAATCACAAACCCTATGATAGATAGCAGATCTGCACAAGATTTTCTTAAGTTAGATTCATGCATTTGGCAATACTGATAATATATCACATTATTTCCAAAAGTATAAAACTGCTTGAAAAATAAACTTTGAGTATCCGCAATATATTTTCAATAACCTTGAACTGACCATATGTTAAGGCTACATGATTGTATTTTGTACACGAATTTTTCCCACCCTGAGGAAGGGAAGTTCTTGATGCAGCACCTCTATTGAGTGGTTTAAAACATGTTTAGGTGAGTGATATTGATCTTAATGTCTATTGATCTTGATCTAAATGTCTTAATTGATCTAATACCCTGAGAAGTAACTAAACAATGTTTCTCATTGACTTACATCTTTTGAACGAACTTCTCATCCTCTTCTGTGTAATCATCTGAATCATCCGACTTGTTATCTGGAGGCCTGGAATCTTGGGGCTCGCCTTTGGAGTAGTCTCGATTTAGATGATCGTCAGACCTGTCATCTTGAGAACTGGAATCCGGGTATTGGCTTTCGGGGTGGTCAAGATTTAGGGGTTCTGGAGTTGGGGGATCTTTAAAATACGGGCGTTTATATCCAGGATAGTCTTTGAATAGTTCATCTTCCGTCCAAGTGTCTGGAATCTACCCCAGAAAACAAAAAAGTTTATTTAAGATTATTTGCTCAATAACAGGATTGGAGAGTGAATAGCTAAAGCCGGAGTTCATTCTACTTCTTATTCATGGCTTAGAAAATGGCCTAACCTAAATGCTGTTATAAGCCTACCTTTAAAAATGTGTTTGCACATGAAGTATCAACTATAGACCTATATCTAAGCTGAAGGATATTTAATATTGTTATATTATAATCAAATCTAATTAAGTGTGCATATTACATGCAATTGCATTTTATTGGTATATGTACAAATTATAAATAAACCATAACAATTTACACATTTTAGGCATTAATAACAATAACTGAATTTAATGTTAATTGCATAGGCCTATTATTAGTGTCTACTCGAGCTTGTTTCTGTATATAATAATGGTGACTCTAAACAAACAACAACGCGTGAAGAAGAACACATGTGTGAGAGTGTAAGAATGTATGAATGTAGGCGTACGTACCTCTTTTTCTTTAGAGGCTTCTGTTACGCCAATCTCGGTAGTGTTGAAAGTCTCGCTAGTGTCCAACAGTTCCGTTGCACTAATTATCCCATTGGCTTTCAAAACCTCAGTGGGACTCAGTAGTTTTGTCGCATTCATAATTTCAATGGCAGTTATTAGCGCACTGGATTTCAACTCATTTGTGGTGTTCAATCGACATTTGGGCCTCTGTATCTCACTTGCATCCAATATCAGAGATACATTTACCATCTCGGGTGGTTGGTAATTCGGTGCATTAGTTTCATTCAAGGTGTCAGTGCCATTGGATGCAGAAGTGGCATTTAATACATTCAATAATGTAATCAAAAAATTTTTCACATTCTGTATACTTGTGGCATTTAAGCCATGAGTGCCATTTCCACATGCGTCATTCTGAGTCTTTGTGGCATTTAAAGCAGCAGCGCCATTGGAAGCATAAGTGCCATTTAAGACTTTCATTAGTGTATTCAAAAATTTTGTCATATTCAATATGGTTGTGGCATTCAAGCTATGAGTGCCATTTGCACAAGTTGAATTCAGTAATTTCGTCATATTCCGTGTCTTTGACGCATTTAAAACATTTAATATTGAATTCAGAAATTTTGTCATACTCAGTAGACGTGTGATATTCAAGCCACACGTGCCATTTGCACAAGTGGAATTCAGTAATGTCACGTTTTGCATCTCTGTGCCATTCAATGTCTTGGTGTTATTAAGCTCAACAGAGACGTCGAGTGAAGTTGTGAAATTCAGTGTATCGGAGCCGTGCAATGTCTTTGTACTTTGCAATTTTTTAGTAATATTTTGTTTAGAGGCCCATGTGACGTTCTTTTGCATGCCCCATATCTTGACTGGCCGTTCCCTATTCAAATCCGATGGTTGCGCCGCTACAGTCCAAACAATCTCATCACTGGATACGTTACCCTGTCACAAGAACATATTGTCAAACACAACTGCATGGCTAGGATGGATTGGATTTCTATTACATATTATGTATATTGAACTCTATTATTTCAGAAAATTAAACTTTTAATAGCTTTTATATGTTATGTTTCTGATTACTACATACACAAGCATATACTGTAGGGTTGGGGAGGATTGCAAACGATAAATTTATAATTTTGAATTCATCATTACAATATTATAAAAATTATTTCTGTACAACTCAAAATCATAATATGTTTTAGTAATGATTTTAGAAATATTGGAATTGAATATATAAATTACAAATAACATAACGTTTTACTATTATTCTCTGTTTGACCCAGAAATGTTAAATTGAAGATTGTTTTATACTGAGGCTGGAACTTAAAATAAAGAGAAACCTTTTGAAGTTTTTGCTCGTTCTTTAAAAACCTGAATGAAAAAGAAAATTCTGAAATCATAGATGGAGTAATTTTAATAGTGAAGGAAAATATGCGATTGTTTTACAATTAGCCGTATAATGAGCTGGATGTATATCTAGTTGTATGAATTATCACGTTTTGTAGTTTAATTTATTTTCAGAACTTCCGCCTACCTAGAATTAGAATTAGTATTTCGATATATAAGCATCTTGACAAAACCAATATTTGTATCTTGTACAAGTCGAATGGTGAATAAACATATTATTATTATTATCAAAAGATACAGAGAGTTACATTTCCGTCGCAACTCAAATTCCTATAGCCTATGTTGGAGACCAAAAATAACTATTTCGCTTTCTTCAAACCTTCGGTTCTCTTATGTAAAAGTTTACCTGAAAATCTCTCATCAGTGGATTGAGTGTCCTCTCAATTCCTCTCTTGGGCCTGATGTGGCCCAAATTCTTCATTTTGTGAGCTCGTGTATGATAGGCTGCTGGCGGCGGGACAAAATTGGTTTCCAAACCTTCCAAAATATCTCGAGTACCCTCTCCAATATCCTCCTGGTTATTCATGAATATTTCTGCAAAAATACACATGATTATTTACCTCGAGCTGCTTTATACATGTCTGATCTAACCCATGCTGTAATAACAAGTTTCTTATTTCTTGCAACAAATTAAGAAACCCTACCTAATTCAATAGATAAGCAGTTATTTTAAGAAAACAACTGACATCAAATTAGAAACGTGAAAGATTCTATCTCAATAATATTCACAACTAGATGAAAGTAATGTAATCATCAGGGTTCTTGATCTCGACTCTGTCTTTTCAACTAGCAAGGCTAGGATTCAATACAAAAGTCTACTTCTAGAATACATACTAAGTTATATTCAATCCGGTTTGTCTGTAAGGATGTATCAAACATGGATTCAAAAAAATATCTCTCGAATTTGAAAACTACCTACAGCCTAAAATATCCAATACTGAAGCAATGTACAATATACTTGACAATATAGAACTTACATGAAGAGAACCATTTTCTCTGTAAGAACTAGTAGTTAAAAAAGTCGTAATTTAACAAATATATACTCTACCTGGTTGGACCGGCTGGTTTATGTCTCAGAGCCCATTTTTTACCAACTTAACTTCGTAAATTTCAATTATTTAAATGCTTACAAAAACTTAGAATACATTGTAGTGTTATTCAGTCAGGTATAACAGTTTTTATGTTTTGTTTCGTGTCAGTGTAAAGGGTGAGTCCAAAAGGGGTATTTGATTGAGATTGTATCTCTGGTTACTTTGGAAGTTGCTTGGCTAAGTAATATTGTTAATGATGTTTGGACTTAACCTCTCATATTTTGGCATCGATTCTAATCAAGACTCACGGGTGATACCTATATGTAACCGTATATGAAAAAGAAAAATGTTGCATCTAGTCCCAAGCCAGAATTAGTATCTGGAGCCTAGGATGGTTGACAGGTCATAACATCTATCACAGACACTAAACCAGCCATAGTTGTCCCAAGACTACCTTATACATGCTTTCGTCACAGAGGACAGGTTAGGAGCCAATCAGCAATCGGTATTTGCGCGCGCTTGTCTCGGCGGTTTGCTGGTTGGCTATAAGTGCCTTGCTTGTGACGACAGCATATGTACGGTAATCTTGAGCCAAGTATAGATTATAGAAAACACGCACGCAGAAGCCACAGTGATATCCATGTGTTGGATCACAAATTCAAGCGCTTCAGCAGGGGACCATATTACTCATTGACAACACTCTACAACAATTTGCGTACCCATTTAAAGTCAGTTCACAAGCTTAGTGCTTTCAAGTTCTCATTAAAACAGTATCTGCTCACCCACCAATTCTACAGCCTGAATGAATACAATACAATACAATATTTAACCTCTTCTTACCGCTAGTATGGCTATTTCAGCATAACTAGTATAGGTCTTGAGTAGGCCTACTATTAATATTAATTTTAACTTTGATGTAATACCTAACTTTAGCTAGTAATTTTATTGTTTAGACTTCTGACGTGTTATTATTGTAAGTTTTTGACAAATCTGATATCAATGTATTGCATAGATCAATAGATGCTAATAAATACAACTACAAATACAAATACAAATACAAACACAAGTACAACCATAGTCTTAACTTGCCTGGGTTTACAATTGCTTCTTTCTTGAAAGCATGATTGTGTCTACGAAACAGTAGGTTTGATCTTTCTTCATATTGCTCGTTTTGTTCATCTTGCGCGTCTAGTTCATGTTGCGCATCTTGTTCTTCAGTCAGAAGGTCTGTGCTATGCTCATCTTGTTCATGAGTCGTAAGGTCTGCGCTATGCTTATCTTGTGCGTCTTGTTCTGTAGTCGGAACAACTTGCGCGTATTGTTCTGTAGTGTTTAGTTGTACGTGGTGTTCGGGAATGGGTAGCTCTGCGCTGTGCACTACCTGAGTCGTGTTTAGGTGTTGCTCGTAATGGGTAGTGTAAAATACCGCAAGGAGGATCGCAAGCGGCAATATGATGATAGGAATTGCAAATATTAGTCGGAGTTTCCTCAACTTCCATCCTGCATTCCTACGTCCACAACAGCCACTGGAATTAAAGAAACAATCAGTAAAGCTATGTGCATGCATGTGCGTGTGCATGTGCATGTGCGTGTGTGTGTGTGTGTGTGTGTGTGTGTGTGTGTGTGTGTGTGTGTGTGTGTGTGCGCGTGTGTGGCTTTGTGTATGCACATACCCTTGGTTTGGAGGCGGCCCGTCTTCAATTGCTAGTCGACATGTCTGGCAGTATTCCTGCATCTCTATCCCGTCAGTTTCTTCAGTGTTATCAGGCAAAAGGTTCTCCCTCTCTGAAATCAGAAAAATTTAAAACATAATTAGAAATTTTCTCCTGTTCCTCTACTGAATACTGAGTTGGCAGGAACACTAATGTCTTTGTTCTCTAGAATTCTGCCGTACTATAAACGTCTGCTTACTAGTTGGAGTGTCAATTAGGATATATAGAACTAAAACAATATAAATACCATTACTATAATCTGATTATGACTTCACTAAAGACTTGTTTGCAAAATATGGGTTGGGATGTCTTTTGATGTCGTGCTTTTAATAGTCTTGATTAAAATTTGTAACTTCATTAAATAAATAAATTTGTATTTATTGTCTATTACTATTTGTATTTATTGTCAATTTCAAGAACTATTGTTGAGTGGGAGACATTATACCGTTTATAATGTGCTAATGCTTTGTTGCTATGACCGGACGGCTCCTAAGTCACTGTTTACGTACAAACCAGTTTCCTATAGATCGAATAAAGTACATTTCTAAAGCCCGAACCGGGAATCGAACTCTGTACGCATTGGGAGCAGGAATAAGCCCAGTATAATAAGATCAACGAGCCATAGCCCTACAAACACGTTATAGTGGGGCATGCATTGAAACACATTATCGTTGCGAATGAGAAGTTGTGTGTATTATTATTATTATTATTATTATTATTATTATTATTATTATTATTATTATTATTATTACTATTATTATTATTATTATTGTTATTGTTATTGTTGCTGTTATTGTTATTGTTATTGATTATTGTTATTGTTATTGCTATGGTATTGTTGTTGTTATTGTTATGTTATTGTTATTGTTATTCTTATTGTTATTAATTGTTATTAATTATTATTATTATTATTGATATGGTCATTAATTATTGTTATTGTTATTGTTATTAATTATTATTATTATTGATATTGTCATTAATTATTGATATTATTATTGTTATTGTTATTGTTATTGTTATTGTTATTGTTGTTATTGTTATTATTATTACTATTATTATTATTATTATTATTATTATTATTATTATTATTATTATTATTATTATTATTATTATTATTATTATTATCATTATTATTATTTTTACGGTAGGGCCTACGTGTATTATTATGTATTATAATGTTTATTGACACAACGTTACTATTGGTATTAGTGATAGTACTTGTAGGAGACAGCACAGCATACAGTATACTTGAACGTCGTGTATGTGTCACAGTGTCACTTTAGGAGTAATCCCATCTCAAATGAGTCATGCTATGCATGTTATGTTGAATTGCAGGGGTACAATCAACAAGGTTATTAGGCCTATATCAAACGACACTCACTCTCCTGCAGGCTTTGGAAAGATTGCTTCCCGTTATCATTTATTCTTGATAATACGTAGATACAAATTGTAAAGGCTATTAAATTAAATTTGTAGATACGGTACTATTTGGCACTTATCCACTATTTTTGTACACATCAGTTAATACTTTGTATTTGCCTATTTTCTTATAACGTCCACTTTACTCCATTCTACGAATTAAATATAGTGACTGATGGTATATACAATCGCGCACGTTTTGCAGATAAAGCGAAAGCTAGAAGTTACTACTTCGGTCTGTTTCTATCTCTCTTTCACTGTAAATATCCCATAACTGAAATCTAGAAAAAATATAGTATTTTTTAGTCCTACATGACGATACCTATACATGCAGTTTGTTTACGACATTTTTGCAAAAACTTCCTCCCCACAAAAATCCCCGTGCTTTATTTTAGCTGTGCTACTTTTCTATTATTGTGGTGTACAAGCAAAGTTGATTATGTCATTGTGAACATCAGCATCGTATTCAGTTGACCTAATTATTAAATGGTTGTGGCATTGAGTGATGAATATTACTATAGTGATGATAATATACGGTGACATGTCTTGTTGTTGGGAAAAGAGTGTACGGGTACGTACTTAGACTACAAGCATAACAAGTGAAGAAAATATTTATTTGTGTCATCCACTTGTTTAGTTCTGGTCGTCCTAGTTGTATGTAATGTGATATAGGCTTATGTCACAGTTGTTGATGATGATGAGTCAAGGATATACCCAATACGCGACGGAGTAGGCCACAATAATATCGTCACATAATGCCGATCGATATCGTTCGTTTCTCGAGTTAGTTTATTCCGATTACTTTGCAGAAGGTTCAGAGTTCGATTCCCTGCTCGGGTAGATCTTTTTAAATCTGGGATTGACGCATCTATGGATATGCATATGGATATGCAGGGATACAAGGTTATTAGGCCTATATCGAAGTACACTATATTATCATATAATATGTATGAAACATATATATATATATATGTATAAAGTAATAGGTTGGAGTTTTTGTCCACGTAACTTGCTCTCTAGAGACTGGGCCAGCAACTAGGCTAGAGAGCAAGAAAACTCGAAAACCTATTACAACATCTTCTTCAGTTCGCGAAAACCTACAGAATAACATATATATAGACATATCGAAAATCTAACAACACGTTAGTAAATAATGTTGACTTCGATTTTAGAGCAGTCATATATAGTTTAGAATCTTTTTGAAAAGATATGTTATAGACTTATAGGCAAACCAAGACTACCTTACATATGCTTTCGTCACAGGCGAGGTATTCGTAGCCAATCAGCGATCGGTATTTGCGCGCGATTGTCTCGGGCGGTTCGGTGGTTGGCTACGAATGCCTCGCCTGTGACGAAAGCATGTGTAAGGTTGTGTTGGGTTGTCTATACCTTATTTTATATTACGCACGCATCCAGGAGGCCAGGTAGGTGACATTGACGTTTTCCGTAATATCTTGAGAAAGCACCAGTAGCCTACATCGAAAAAAGAGTACATGCTATCATGTGATTTCGTAAACGCTAAAGAAAGTCGTCAGTCGTACTGACGAGGGGACCCAGAGCGGTCTCGAAACGCGTAAACATGGTTTTAGGTGAGTGTGACCGACGTGGCGTAATAACCCGATTTATTTTTAATTTTACTAACATTAATTTGGGCCACGAAAGTCTCCGTATTTTATATATATATATATATATATATATATATATATATATATATATATATATATATTTGTTTTACGTTATTACATTATTAGTTGTTTATTTTATAAGTTGTTTAACGATATATAACGATCAGTCAATTGTTAACGATAAATTGATAACAAACAAACAACCATATAGTTTAAGTTAAAGGTCTATAGCTTCTTTCAATCCAGGTCAATAGGTGAACAAAGAAAATCTAGAATGGGAAGCACTGTTTTCTCTCCGCCCTTGTTACTACTACAATCAGCACGACACGGCCCAATTAGGCCTAGTCCATGCAAGCTCATGACCTTGCTGGCCATTATTGCATCTTTCTAGGTCGTAGCTTCACTCCTATTAGGCTATGTCATCCCGCACTGCCGTTCACTGACGAAAGTTACGGGCAAATGAACGGGTTGACTATTTTCAACTTACCCTCTACGATATTGTGTTACTTAATCAGATAAAATCATGCTGCTTCCTCATCTACATAAAAACATTCAATTTTGTAAGATGTTGTTTCACGATATATTATGATCAATTGATAACGATATATTGATTATAATCAAACAACCATATTCGCTAGTTTAAGTTATAGGCCTAGCTTTTCTTTGATTGGCATATTTATTATATCATCAAGGCATTTACAATACAGCATAATGCCGATGTACCAGAAGTGAATACGTAGTAGTGGGCAGAATGACCTTAGAGCAGAGATGAGATGACAAATGACTATGAATTCGATTGCCAAATGCGTATAATAAGTATATGCCTACGTATTGTAACGTGGTGTCTACAGCCAAATGCGCATATTACACACATTTTTTACACTGGGTAAAGAGTAACAAAAATACCTAAAAATTACAAACATTTAAAATCTAAGTATATGGGGAAATGAAACTATATTCAACTTATTATTATTCATTGAACAATGCGAAATAAATTACAAATGTTGTACCTGAAATGTTTTTTAATTTCAAACATATCAAGACGAAATTATTTTTTTTCAGTATGATCTTGGAAAAAATAATTCCTGTACCTGTAAACAATACACACGCTTGAAGTCTGCTGGTATGAAAGACGCGTTTGTAGAGGTGTCCATGAACAATATAGGCAATTAGCATATACGGTGTTGTGGTGGTATCAAACAACAATACAGGCGATTAGCACATACGGTGTTGTGGTGGTATCAAACAACAATACAGCCAATTAGCAGTGTTGTGGTGGTATCAAGCAACAATACAGGCAATTAGCACATACGGTGTTGTGGTGGTA
>OX246746.1:23928680-23945681 GCA_945910005.1 Isoperla grammatica
TAGGCTTATGCCTAGGAATGCTAGGCTAGGTCTAAGAACGCAGCCCTAGGTAAGCTAAACATTAGAAGGCTAGCCCTAGGAAGGCTGCAGGGCTAGGTTTAAGAAAGCAAGGCCTACCCTTCAAAGCTAATGGTTTTCTGGGGATATAGCCTTCCGAAGCCTAGCCTTCTGGTGTTTATCCTAAGGCTAATCTTCCTAGATCTATCCTAGAAAGCATCTTACCTTGGGCTAGCCTTCTAGGCCTAGGCCTCAGCATGCTTGTAGGGAGGTTTCGCTAGGTCTATAGAAACGCTAAACTCTAAAAAGAAAGGCTAAACCCTAGAAAGAAAGGCTAAACCCTAGAAAGAAAGACTCAACCCAAGAAAGAACGTCTAAACACTAAAAAGAAAGTCTAAACCCTAAAAAGAAATGCTAAATCCTAGAAGGCTAGGCCTACCCTAGGTAGGTCAAGAAAGGCTTGGCTAGTTTATAATCATGAATAAGCGGCTATCAAATAGGCCCATAGGCCTACTCCACATTTCACTTACATGTTTGAGAAATTATGTCTCACATTTAACAGCTTTCTCAAGGTCTAGGCCTAGGTTTCTAAGCTATTTCCTAGGAAGGAATCCTAGGCCTAAGCCTATGTCCAGGAAGGCTAGGCCTAGGCCAGGCCAAAGAAAGCATACGCCTAGAAGCCTGTCCTAGCCTAGGCCTAGGCTAGTCCTTGAGAATAACAATCAATGTCTCCAACATAGTTCAAATGGGAAGTATATTTTAAAGCCACTTATTTTATGATATAAAATCAAATGGCAGCTAGGATTGGTGTAGTAGACTCGGCAGTATCATTATCCAACATTATCATGCTGGCATCCATTAGCTTCTAATGTAACGGCGGCCGTTTTGTCTAGGCCTAGGCCTAGGCCTAGGGCCTATACTACGGCTAGGATTCAGTTCGAGAGTTAATTTTGGTTGTAAGTTTCTGTGTTTATAGCCTTTAATGAGGCCTTAATGGCCATATATTGACTGTTTTACTGTTTGGATATTTATGTTATTTTGTATTCTATAGCCTGTATAATATGTATAGAGTGTAATGGGTGTAAAAATAGCAACTGTGCTAAATAAAGATTTTACTACTACTACTACTAGGCCTAGGCCTACTACATTAAATGCAAATTTAAAAAGTTCATTTCCTATATTGCGTATTCACTATTAATACAAAATATTCAAGTAACAGCGCTATTGAAAGCTAGGCCTACGCCTAGGCTATATTTTAGAGACAAACTTTAGTCCCCTGTAAGCCGTTAATGGCGTTGTCTGGGCCTAGGCCTAGGCCCTACATGAAGTTGTTTCTGAATGCAAATATTCACAAGGATTTCCGACTTACCAATCGCGTCTTGTTGAAGGCTTAGTTATATAAAGCGGCTGTTGTTTAAAACGAACTAAAATGTTTTATGTGTAACTTATTAGCAAGTAGTTGATAAAAAATGTTTCTAAAAGATTCGTAGAACCGTCTCCAACGTATCACGGCTCGGAACAAAGCTTCCAACCAGCGCGCTAAACTAGCAACGGTATGGCGTCGGTAACAAAATGTCACCAACATTAAAAAAATATATTATCATTATTTTTCGTGTCGATTTATCAGTTGTTTGTTACATCTTAGTATATCGTCATTAGCGGCTTGTATGTAGAACATAATATGTAAAATCTAAAGAATATTGGTTAGCAATGTGCAATCAATAAAAACACATTTTCTTTAACAGAATTTGCGTAGCAGAGGTTTGTCCTAGTTACTTCCGTGAATCTCCTAGCGGCGGTTCCGTTTACCTTATTTGTTGGAGTTTGGTGACTCGCCGCTAGGGGAATACGGTGCTCAGTCTTTTATTCCCCGGAGTAGGCGGGAGATTTAAAGGCATGCTTCTTTGTCCAACACAACCAGTGTAAATTGTACGAAAAATGCGCTTTACTGTCCGGATGTACTTTTACTGGGTGTATGGTAGTGGAGTCCGATAAATAATACATTTGTATTTATTGTCTACCTACTCAGTTACAAGTACTGACTTCCAGTGAGGGACATTTGTCATTTATACTATTTATTAAGTGCATCGTTGCTATGACAGCTCCAAAGTCACAGTTTACGTGTACACCTGAATAATATAGATTAAAGCCAAGTTTGCAAAAAAGAAACCCCCAGCCTGAACCGGGAATCGAACACTGGACCGTCTGTATTGGAAACAGAGTTAAACCAACTAGACCAATGGTTGCAGCTTTCAATAATTAAAACTGGCGTACCACTTTGACACCGGCTTCGATAGTAGGTGTAGGGGTGTAAACCTATCGAGGGTAAATATAAATTATTGGTGCCATGTTTTGACTCGGATATTTTTTATCCGGACTACATTATTCAAAGATGATGATGACAACACTGGAATAATAAACAATGCAATGAATATACATTTTCCTCAATTATGGTAGTTGTATCATTTATTGTTTACCGTAACTATTTAAACTTAAATGTACTTGGGTATAGATTTGAGATCTCTAACATTACTTTCGGGACGTGTCTCAAAATTATTTGGATTTTTCCACCACCTAGGACTAGGATATGAAGTTTATAATTATATATATTTAGGTTCAGTTTAGATAGATTTGTCTTCTACAAGTCCCATACTCTGAGCTAGGCCCGTAGGTCTAAATTATAAAAATCACCCAAATTTGGATGTAAAAATACAACCGGAGTATTATTTTGTCCAGGCTTTAATCTTACAATTTTTACCTCGATTTCCTGCTTTCTCACGCCCATACTACGTACACCTGGTTTAAAAGTAGAAACTTGGCATTTGTCAGACAAATACAGTTTTATACGAGACGGATGCGCAGCTTGAGCTATTCATCTATTCAGACGCGTCGGCACATGGGGGCAAAGGGGAAGTGTTTTCAAGGTAATCCTACGTTATACGTTGACATATCACTCCAATTTCGCATTTTTCATTTAATATGTAATTAATAGATTTGTTGGTCGGTACATTTTCAATTATATTATTGTATTGGTCTACAAGTAAATCCGTTATACTTGTAAGTCAGCAAGGCAAAGAGGGTTTTATGTAAGGGAAGGCTCTAAATAAATAAATACAAGCTATGTGAGTGAGCAAAGCAAGGGATGGTTTAATGCTAGGCTTTATTCTTTAAGTAAATATAAACTGGTACGTGAGCAAAACAAGGAAGAGAGGGTTTATGTTAGGCTTCAAGTAAATATAAACTGGATGTAAGCAAAGCAAGGGATGGTTTTATGTTAGATTCCAATTAGGCCTAAATACGTTACTGGAATGTGAATAAATCAAGGGTTGGGCTCGTGTTGGGTTTCCACGTTTTAATGCCTAACCAGCAGTGGGGTACCAATGGGAAAGGGGAATTTTTTTGGCTTTTAGACTCTTAGCCGCCACTCTCCCCATACCGAAAAAGTCAGAAGACTTACATTTTATAATGAATATCATTATTATTATTATTGCTTAAGTATACTAATTAGTAGCTAATTACACACACTATAATATACACACACACTACAATATTACATACACTATTTCTGAAAACAATTTTGGTTATTTGGAAGACGGAAGTCAATACACTGCTACTCAATACATCATCTGATTACTATACAACCTATAGTGTTAGACGCAAGGGATGGCCTGGCAAGCAATTGTGTACGAAAGGGAAATGGGGGACTTTTGGGCTAATACCTAATACCCTTTCTACTTAAATGTAAGAGTACTTACCGTTTATAACACATACACTTACTATAATGCCTCTAGCAGTACTATAACTATATACTCCATTTTAACTAAAATTGATTTCTCCAATATCGTTTTCAAGACACTTGTGAAAAGAATTTGGCAGAATTTTCTGTTCCACTGGGCTCTGCATCTGAAATCTGGACCTATTTTTTAAATATCAACATAGCTAGGAAATCAACACGAAAAAGCATATTCAAGGTTAAATTCCTGGGTAGAGCACTAGACTAGTATGTGAGCACATCAATGTATGATTCATAATGCCCTGAGTACATAAATCTGGTCAGTGAGCTCAGTAGGGGTTGAAACATCTTAGACCACAGGTAAATGCAAACCACCATGGGATGTGCATGGTAGGCCACAAGTAAATACAATATGTGGTACCCACTGGTAAGTGAGAAGTGAGGGATGAACAGTTGAACACAGGATAAGCCAACAACCTCAATCCCATGTGTGTACGGTGACGGATGGTGTGTTTAAATTTCGCTTTTGCACGTCTCTGCCGCTGCAGGCGCTGTATGTAGCAACGCACGATATGGTCTAGCGTCTAGGTCCCCAAGAATAGGCCTAGATTATTTATACAGTAGGCTTAGGCCCTAGGCCTAGGCCCCGGCCGGCCTGAATGAGTCGCCGTACAACAACTTCGGTAGGCTAATGATTTCGTCATCAATCAATGACGTGTTTACGGTCTCGGCCAACCCGAGTAGGTATTTGAATTAGCCACGGCCGCTGGTTAGTTGCGGCTCACCCACCCGTGACGGAAGCATTACCGAAGTTGTACGACGATTATAACAGAACGGTCTGTCTAGTACGCTTATCTGTACTATTGACTGAGCGCAGCGCTGCAGAAATATGTACATAGTTTACAATTGCTTTGGCCATTGTATGTATAGCCCTAGGCTAGGGCCTATAACGTAAGCCTAGGCCTAGGCCTAGGCAGGAATGAGAATGAGGAACGTTCAGAGTTTTTGATTGCCACATAAATATTCCGTGAACATATCCTACATATATATCATGTACATATCAATTGGTGAATACATAACTCTGCTCTACCCTAGCCTAGGTATGTGTACAAGCGCTAGGCCTAGGCCTATTTTCAGTTACACTTGAGGTCTAGGCCTAGCTAGGCCTTCATGGTGCAGGGATAGCAATTCCGCCAAAAAGTAAATTGAAATTTGTTTCCTACTCACCATTAGTCTTGAAGATGTTATTATAAAAACTTTGTAAATGAAAATAAAACGAACTAAAATTGTGTTAGTTTAACATTAAAAACAAATTGATTACGCTACAACTTTCAGTATAAAAGAATATTCACACTCGCACAACCGTAGGCTTCAAGCGTTCATATGAAAGGAAGAAACATCAAACAAATGAGAATCCACGGATACCAATCTACTGTACGAAATAACCAACAATGTGACCAACATTATAATGCGTTTCACTTTATGTCTCCACACTATTCGCACTATTCTTTCATTTGTGTGTGAAACCATAACTCGTTGATATTATTAATACGAATAGCAAATAACAATACAATACAATACAATTTCGAACAAAACGCCGTAATAGCATATTCTAGCGATCCAGTGTTGGTTGTCATAGGTCATAGCATGGTTTATATTTTGGGGACTATTTATTTGTTTGGCATTTTTGAACTTTATAAAGGGGAAAATGTTGTGTTCACTTCGCGCGACTACCAATGCGCAACGAGAACGGTGTCAGGGTGAACATTAACATACGGAAGAACATTTAGAACTAGTTTAAACTTATGAGAGTGAATCCTTCGAGACAACATCCATCCTGCCATGGTTTTCGTGTTTTTTTCCATTGTCCATAGAGTAGAATTACTAGGATGGCTTCGAGAAATCGGCCACGACCGTACACACAGTAACACGACGCAAAGAAGACACTCACGAAGACAACGCAAATAAGATCATATCATTATGCAGTGTATACTATGAACAAGTACTAATAAGACAGTAACGACTGAAGTTGAACAAGGTACCTCATGGAAATACTTGACATTACATATCTGTATTGTCCGTATAACATGTAAACACCGGCTTTGACCGAGATTGATGACTGTTCAAACTAGTAACGTGTGATTAGTGAAGTTAAATAAGGTAGACACATGGAAATACTTGACATTACGTCCGTATAACATGTTTACGCCGGTTTTGACCGAGATTGTATGATTGTGATACATTCAATAAAATAATAATAATAATAATAATAATAATAATAATAATAATAATAATAATAATAAATAATAATAATAATGTACCTGCCATCTGGTGATGTGATAAATAAAGATAATAATAATAATATAATAATAATAATAATAATAGTAATAACTAATCTTTGGTAATAATAATAATAATAATAATAATAAAAATAGTAATAATAATAATAATTATAATAATAATAATAATAATAATAATAATAATAATAATAATAATAATAATAATAATAATAATAATAAAAGTAATAATTATAGTAATAATATTAATAATAATAATAATAATAACCATAATAATAACTATAATAATGATAACGATGACGATAACGATAGCAATAATAATAATATTAATAATAATAGTACTAATAATAATATTTACTTATGAGAAATTAGGTTTAGATTCAGAGATTCGACTTTGTTTGTAGAGGAATCTAGATGGCGTTGAAGGTACCTAAAATAATTTATGACAAGACTGGCTCGAGTTTTGAAAGACCACAGCAAGCTATTGGCCGCCACCTTTAGTCGGATCGGAACCAAACTGGAAGCGTTAGTATATAACGTCAAGGTTATTAGTCTTCGGAATAACTAATTGGAACATGTAAATATATTGTACATCTTGTCAAATAAATGTATATATTGTTTTCAGGTAAATTTCTTTTAATGTTTATCATTGATTTGAGTTTGAACATTTTCCTCTCCTCACGATATTTTCTATTAAATTCTGCTTCACACTTTTTTGACGTTTTTCCTTTAGCTTTTGCTTTCAAATACGTGGCTCTCCTAAAATGAAATGTAAATTGTATTACACACATCTATGCACCACCTTCATTTAAACCGGGTTAACTTATTTTAGTGGCACTATCGCATGTTAAGACATAGTGGGATCATTAATACTAAATATAATTAATATAAAAGTTAGCTGATAAAAAAATGTGTTTTTAATGTTTTATAGGAATCGGTTCCTATGTAGCGACTTGTACGAGGATTGATCATTTCTGAATTTTTGGAACCGATAGCATCTTTAACCTCTACATAGTAATATAATTTTAATTTTTTAAGTATATGCATCAAATGTGTAACGTTCTATTTTATGTTAATTGTGTAATCTTTGTGTTTGGTTATGTATATCATATGGACATTCACCATTTAATGTACATTTTGCAATTGCATTATTTATTACATCAAAAAGTAAATTCTGTTTCATTTGACAGTCACACTCGTAGATATGTTGTAGACACATTCCCCCAGCTGATAGGTTCTAATGTCTATTGTCTTCTCGTTTTCTTCCAGCGTCCTCAATCGAAGTCCAGAACATCTCATCAAAGAAATTATTCTAGCTGACGATTTCAGTGATAATGGTCAGTTGATCACCAATATCTTCTTCCATTTTCAATAATAGTACATCCTACATTGTTGTTATGCAAACACTCTCAGTGCCTAGTTCGTCTTCAAATTCCAGACATCTTTATGGAATTTCACTATAATATTGTTAATTTCGACTGTAGAAAAGTGTGCGTAGTTTGAGTCATATCATGCAAAAAAAATATTTATGTAGGCCTATTTTATTATATCTATGTATATAATATATAATCACATGTATATATTATAGATATATATGAGTTATTATTGGAAATGAAAAGAAAATGATGATATATAATATAATAAGCTAGCGTGATGACTGAAAGGCACGACTTATATTGTCACTTGAACAATGGCATTGATTTAAGATAAGAAGTTACTATATTGGCATAATATATTTTGAGAGTCAATTAGATTTTCTTAAACTCGCTTATTCTGTCAAAAGGTTTGTTCGTTTGTCCTGCCTCAACAGGAGTATTTTACACCAGGAGTAATCCGGAAATACGTCGTAACGGAAATGGGAGTAGAAATCACAGTTACTGCTATTGGACCAAAAAAAACAGAGTTGTCACTGTTGAGATCGTTTCAGTTGTTCCTCCTACTCCTACTCGGGAAGCTGGTGTAAAAACATTACTTTTATCACAGTTGTAGTAAGTTACCAGTTACCACTGGACAAAAGAACTTGTCGCAGCTACTCCCATCACACTTACTCCAGGACAGAAAAACGGGGTTTTCGTAATACCGTACTCCTGGAGTAATGATCACAGGACAAACAAACAAAGCTAAAGTGATTTGGAACTTCCTTCCAACCCTTCACAGCCAAAGTTCTTAATGCTCCATAAATTAAAATCAAAATAAATATACCTTACTTAAATTAACAACAATACTGTAAATTTTTTTATTAAGATTTGCAATTCTCAACAAAATTCTTATTAATCATAATTTGTTTCAGCAACGGACGGTCTTGAGCTTGCCCAGATCCAAAAGGTTCGAGTATTGCGCAACGATAAGAGAGAAGGCTTGATGCGTTCTCGCGTGATGGGGGCAGACGCAGCCACCGCTCCTGTCCTCACTTTCCTCGATAGTCATTGTGAGTGTAACGTGGGGTGGCTGGAACCATTGCTGCAACGCGTAGCTTAGGTGCGTCAATATCTGCAGTAGATTTTGGCAGTCGGACAGGTATTCTTGGCGAAACAATCTATATACTATATATGTGTTGTCATTTTGATTGATCACCTTCGAGTAGCCTGTTGATGGTGCTTATTAACTTTTTAGTTGAATGTGGGAGTTTTCTTTTCGAAATTAACTGTTTTCTCCAAGAAACTTGTTTTATTTATAAACTAAAAGGTAGAATGATAAGTGACAATGAACATAGTCAATATATAGTATACAATGAAGTCAAACTAAGCCTTCATTGGAAGGAGAATTGTTCGATGACCAATCGTTTTCACCGGTTGGAAGATGGGTGATGACGTTTGAGAGGGAATGGTTTGTTCTATCCATTTGATTTGAACTACATAGTCTTGATTCGAGTGACGATTGAGTTTTGTATTACCATGTTTGAGATACCACTGTCACATTCATTACAATGTCTAAATTGTAATGTGTTTTGAATTTTGTTTGCAAACATTGGTTTTATTTTGATATTTTGTGATGTGTTCACTGTACCTTTTTCACTTTTGGCATCATACGGTTTTTGATACAAGTGCGCGTTAAAGAATTGGAATAATGCTTCAGATGAATAAGTATGTAGTGTTGTTAAGGACATGCCCAAAAGGCACAAATACATTACTTTGAACAAATCATTCAAAACCACATGCCGACCATAGTGTTCAGAAGTTTACGCTGTGACAACAGTGGCTAAAGTTTCATTTTCAATGTGCTTTTGTGAAAACACCCAATGTTACGTTTCATGTTTTGTGTCTTGAAAGCTCATTTAAATGGAAGTCATAGTACAAGAATCTAAACAGTATTGAAACTCCTATTAGCATCTCCAGTGAACAACTCCAGTGAACAACTACACAAAAAAGAACAAAAGGAATAAATGGGAGGAACAGAAATAGAAAATGTTAAAGAAAAGGTTAATGAAGACAGAAAATCAAGGAGGGAATTGGATAGAGAACTTGGACTTTTGCCACTTAGTGTACGAAGGTGTTGTACATTTGATGGTATTGTTATTACTTTTTTTCAATTATTGTTCAATTGAACAATGTTTTCATTTAGAACAATTTTTACATGTGATCCTCCATATACCGGGTAAATGAATTCTCAACTTAGGCCTTCAATGAATTGAAGTGGGTACAAATATTTGTCTAAAGTTCCCCATTCTAAATATGTTGAGTTACAAAAGTGATCTATGCCTTATGGTAGATCTATATAAACAAAGATCACAACTAAGTTACATCACTTAAGCGGGTGTTACACGGAGAAGTAAGAAAAGTAAAAAGCAGAAAGTGAAGAGTAGAGATAGCGTGTAGCTTACGGGACTTTTCATTTGTTCAACATTGTCCTACTTTGGAGAGAACTTCTCACTTTTGTTCTTTTCCCGTAAGCTACACGCTATCTCTACTCTTCACTTTCTGCTTTTTACTTTTCTTACTTCTCCGTGTAATACCCGCTTTAGTTTTTTTTTAAATGAAAAGCCAGGATATGATTGTGGGTAGGAGTAGCAGGAGCCTATTCCCAGATCAAATTTTTGTTAGATTTCTAAATTTAGTAGATATTATTTGTGCAATTTTACAACCTTTATAATACTGAATTTATAATACTCTTAGATTCAGAGAATACCTATTCAAGTAAAACACTCACTAACAGTAACCACAGGAATTACCATAAAAACAGATACGTAGTACCAAAGTGTGCACATATTCAAGAGCATTGCTCTCTTCTGCAGAGGCTTAGACACCGTCCTCACATGTCCTCGCATCTGAGGAATAGAGCGGGGCTCTCGAAAATGTAGACACTTTGCGAAGTGTGTGCTTTTGAGATTCATTACCACGGTTCGTATCTGTTTTTATGTGTTCGTATGGCGTTTTATTTACTTTATGTTTATAATAATGCTGGGTTTTCTAAGGTGTACCAAAGTTGTGTACTCGTTGCATTGCAGCATTGCGGACCGGCTGGAGTTAAAGCGAAGATTGCAGTGCAAACCCTTCAAGTGGTACCTGGAACATGTTTACCCTGAGCTGAAAGTGCCTCAGCTGATGCCTTTTGTTAGCGGACAAGTACAGCAGGGACCATTGTGCATTGACACACTAGGCCACTTCTCAGGAGAAACAATTGGCCTTTATAGCTGTCACAACTCGGGAGGAAATCAGGTAACGTTCTTATCATATGTCCACATGTCGTTAACAGGCTTCCTTCTCTTCTCTATTTATGACGATAGGCAATCAATGTGTCACGTTCTATTTTACGTTCATTACATCTTAAGAGCTGACTATTCTGACATTTGTCCGTAGGCGTTCGCACTGTCCAATCACTGATTCATATGTTTCCTATTTGAAATATTGATCTTTGATTGGTTATCGCTCACTCGTTGATGGTGTTCGAAGCCTACAGGGTTGGTTTAGTCGCTTTAAATTAAAGTCCCCCACTGCAAATCAGTTTTGTTACTAAGTGGGTAGACTCTTAATGTGAATTTATTTATTTTTATATATCCTGTTCTTCCAACCCGCACACTTTGTAAATACTAGTCGATGATATTCCCATTTGGTGTGGGAGTTTCCTTAATAGATTATCATTCATCAATCATCATATGCATTTAACCTGAATTGTGCTGTTTTTTATTCATCTGTTGAATTTGCTGTAGAGAAAGGAATAGAGTACTATCACTAGAGGTGTTTGTAAATGGTGTTATGTTTTCTTAAATTTCGTTTTGAGATTTAATAATTTCGATGTTATGGCGGTGTTTTGCTTTTTTGGGAGATTTTCTACAGTAAATTTCACCAGAAACATGTTTAAATTAAAAAGGAATTGTAATGTTATTTAATTTATTTGAACTGTATGTACAAACTAGTACTAGTGAATAAGAAGTGTATTAACATTACCATTACCTGTGTTTGTCTAGCGTGTCTTTACGGTCGAATTAAAGGCGGCAGTCACAACACATAAGAATCTTCTTGTCCGTCACGTAAAATTCCTAAGAATTTTACTCGTTTGCTCTGCTTGACGCCGAATTTCAGCAAAAATAAATCGTTGATCTGCTTAACGCAATCATCATTATAATGAAAAAATATTAGGTCCCCACGGGTGTGTTGTAATGACGTTTGACTGTAATAATAAATTTAAATTTCTTTAAAATGTTTATAATAAATTAAAAACAATCGAGATTTCGTGTTATTTCACTCTTTAATACAAATTTCGATGTTATGACTGGAAATAGACGGATTTCGCGAATTTTCGCGGTGAAATTTTGATGTTTTTAAGGTGCCTATCAACAGATATACACTTTTTTATCTCCCCCTTCTTTATCAACACTTTTCGTGATTTCGTGGTCCACGAAAAACAAACACCTCTAACTATCACGTATTCATCAGCACTAATATAATAATAGATTGTATAATAAATGGCCAAGTATGACATAGGATATCGTACTAAAATTAATAATCATGATACGAAGAGTGTTTACAACAATACTCGTCAAATTTTGCCAAACTTGAATAAAAAATAATAAATAAATTTGTATTTTAGTCTATACCTGTCGAGTTACAAGAACTTTCAGTGGGAGACATTGATACAATTTAGGCCTATATTATGTGCTTCGTTGCTATGATGGCTCCAAAGTCACTATTTAGATGACAGTGTACTGTGTTCACTGTTCATATTTTTCATGTGGCTATGAGGCATCCTTGTGTACTTAGCGATTGGATATCCACATTCTACAGTGCTTGCAAGCATGTGGAAAGTGATGGATATAACTGATGAAATAGAGAAATTCTAGTATCACTAGGCCTACCTAATCTAAAGTTATTTTCTGAATAAAACCATTTTATCTTCACAAATCTGCACTAATTTGAATTTCTCTACCGACAATCACTAGGATGAAACTGAACTCACTAAACTAAAGTTTCTGAAGTATCACTAGGCCTACCTAATCTAAAGTTATTTTGTGAATAAAACCATTTCAGCTTCACAAATCTGTACTTATTTGAATTTCTCTACCGACAACCACTAGGATGAAACTGAACTTTTTGCATTATTTTGATAATATTTGTATGGTATCAAAAATGGAGTTTAGTTATTATTCTTTAATGAATGGTACTGTTTGTTTAATTTAAACTATTTATCTATAGTTGTCCCAAGACTACCTTACACATGCTTTCGTCACAGGCGACTGGTTCGTAGCCAATCAGCGATCGGTATTGGCCCGGATGTGTCTCGGGCGGTTCGCCGGTTGGCTACGACTGCCCCGAATGTGAAGAAAGGAGGTGTAAAGTAATCTTGGGTCCACTATAGTATAGTTTGTTCTGTGACATGTTGGTAGGGCAGGAGATAAAAGTAAAACCTTCTCGCTTTGTTACAGGAATTTAATTTAACAAGTACGCGTCAAATGCGACACTTCCACCTCTGTGTCACACTTCCCGAATACAAGCAGGGGACATCGTTGGTCATTCGACTCTGCTCCAATACAGACGAGCAGGTTGGTTTCACTTCCATGCATGCTTTTTATAGGGAGTATTCACGTGACGTCACATCGGCCATATTGAAGGCCACCTATAGTACTATTTCAAGTTTCATTTAGCTGTCAATAGAAAACGAATAATATTTTTTACGGGGAAATATGACAAGTTTGAACACGTATATCCCCCGATAAAGTGTACGGAAATGATTATTGTATGCTTTTGTAAACGATTAAAAGAGTAATCAAGACGAAAGAGTTTGTTTATGTTGATTTTAACTTAACAGTAATAATAGCAAACCAAAGTTAGAGAATAGTTAAATTTGCATCAAACGCCAGCTGAAACATAGTAACAATGAACTACCAATCACATGCCATTGTGGCCTCCAATGTGGCCAGTGGCCACCATGTGCAATACGTGAATACACCCTATACTACATAGAACCCTGCTACAACACACTGTTGGCCATCCTTCATAGTGTACAAAACCAGGTGTACATTTGAATATGTTGTCTATCTTGTATAAAGTCTAGCAGAGCACTTTCAACCAAACCTATTCTATGCAGTTTCTTTGCTAGCAAGTCAAGTACACGTTCCAACTGTTCTATTGTTGTGTTTCTCTAATACTTTTTCGTTGTATTGTTTCTTCTTTTCCTTGTATTAACTAACTAGTAGCTCCAAATGTTCTGCATTACTTTTGCACTGTTATCAAATGTGCCTTTGCTGATTTGTATGATATAGCAATATTTACTTAAAACATATTGTTTGTTTTTCTGCCTGATTAGTGATTAGCAAGAAAGTTCCGTCGTTTCCATTGATGTCGAAGTGTTCTAGTATCCATTGTAATGTTGTTGCATTTTTAGCACTCGTCAACCGCAAAATAGTACCCATTGCAAAGACATTCTTATTGTCAGTCATTTCATGTTATCGGGCATGTTCTAATTATTTCTCTTGCGACACCTTGACTGGGTTGGTTATTAACTTATTAGTAGAGATCCTTGTATTTCGCAATGCACGATAGCGCGAAATCACTTGAAACGTGCAGCAATTGAAATATGTTGGCATGACAGTCTGTTGTGAGTCCAAAAATAGTCTTTTTGAATCGCGAAATAAAACGAAATCCCGTGTATATACGCGAAATAGCATAAGTTTACTGTTATGAAAACAAAAAAGACTGAAGCTGTTGAATTGACGCGAAATCGCCGAATTTCTGTCAAAAACCCCACATTTTTTATTAAAACAATAGATAATTAATCAATAAATAACATACTCTGGTACTAAAAATTGCATTTCATTCCGTAAAGAGAATCCTTACTGACTGTATTACCTTCCATTTCCTTTTTTACTATCATGGTAGACCTACGCGACAATGTAGGCATGCCACATCCGTTAAAATACAAGATACAAATTAGATTTTGTAAATTAAAATTCAAACACCGCCAAAAAGATGAAATTACTGCTCAACAGCGAAATTTGGATTTAATAAAACGAAATAATATGCTAAAAAATAAAACCATTTACAAGGATCTCTTCTTATTAGTTATTACTGTATTAGGCTATTTAATTACTATTTCAATATCTATAGCAACCTTTCTCCTTCTTTCTTATGCTTATCCGAACCATCTCACCGCATCTCCACATCCATTACATTCACTTCCGACTTGAGCATTGAAGTCCCCTAATATCACTGTCTCTTCAACCTATTGTTCCTTACAAAAGCTCCTCCAACTCTGTTTGTGCCTCTTCATCACTTTCCACTTAGGGAGAATACATTTGGCATCCCTGCAATTTCTTGCTATTTAGCCATTTTCATATTTGATGTACCCATAAGCAGTACAGATTTGTATATAATTAAAATAATTGGTTTTAAGTTTAATCAAAATACATATCTCTTCATGAACGCTCTCTGTTTTCTGTACCTACCTTTATATTAGTTTCTTTCAGACTCCGTCTACTCTGCAACTTGTCGATCTACCTCTGCTTCCTATCTTCAACCTTTCCAGAATAATTCCTTTTGTCAACCTTTCCAGTTTCCTCATGTATTTCTTCCATTTACCTAACATATCCATAGCTCACACTACTTTTCTAAATTACTTGATATTCTAGTTTTATTTATGGTGACTTCAAAGTAGGGGTGTTGGCAACTATCATATTATTTCAAAACCAGTTTGCCAGTTTAATCTGGGTATTTTTTAAATGGCTTAAATTAGACTTTTGTTTAAATAACCCATAATAAAAAAATCTTTTTGTAATATTTACATTTATATATATATATATATACGTATGTGAGACAAAAATTATCTCTTGCTAGTTGTTGGGTAATGGAGTAAGCTTGGTCTGTCTGCTAGGTGATACAGTATTGTCTTTCTATTGGATAGCGTTAGGATACTGTGCATATTTACTGAAGAATCACACATTGCTGCATTTGTGACAATTCAATGCTGTCCTCAAGAGTAATTCATAAAGAAATAACAAATCAGTGAGCAACTGGTATAAAAATGTAGAGTGGATTTCTCTCCGACATCCCTACTTTCAAATCTTTACAGCAATGGGGATGATTAAAACAGTGTATTGCTCGTCACTGACACCCAATTCCTGTTGGGAATGAACACTTTACAGTCTGGCTTGTGTTTGATTAGCTGTTTATGCTCCTGTTTCAGAAATGGCACCAAGTCGAGGCTGGTGGACTGATAAAACACAGCCGTCTTAGTCTATGTATGGACTCCAAGTATTATAAGTCAAAGGGCCTAACGGCCGAGAAATGTGATTCCCGCATAGCGACGCAACAGTGGGGGTTTACCGTTAGAACGAAATCGTAACCAAATTCTTGAAACTCTTTTAATAATGCACGCTCAATGAATGTGTTTTGTAACTTTAAGACGCATTTTTAAGAAGTGAGGGGTAAGGTTTAAAAATGTTGCCAACTTTGAAATCCTTCATAATTCCTGGAAAGTCTTCCCTAGATGAACTTCTTAAAATGACAACATGTGAACTGAACTAATATTTTACAAAGCAAAAGCAATATTGTACAAGGGTTTAGGTTATTGTGTGCTCAGGGGAAAGAACAATCACACAGGCTCTTCCAACTAAGTGAGATGTGATGACATTTGTCCAGCTTTATTTAGTAACTAATAATTCATGCAACACCACATACAAAAGCAATGAGCCCCAACAGTTCAATTGTTCATTTGTAATCTTAGAATTTTCCTTCTTATTGTTCTATATCTTTGAATGGAAGATTGTATGCCTGAGTGTACTTGAGAAAATTACGTTCTTCCAGTTAGATCGTGTACTTACATGTACCGGTACATTTAATTGTTACTATTATTGTTTGTAAGAAAAATTGTGCAATACCATTTATATATAAAAAGTTGAAGTTGTATTTTATTGCCTACCTCATTTAAATGACCATCCAATAGTTTTAAAAATAACAATTGCTAATTTGTGATACACTTCTTATTAACTAAAAAGAAGTTTAGTTTAGAGTAGTACAATATTGCTAAATTCTTCCTAGTACTTTGAAATGTTATTCTTAAGAGACATTTTAATGAACATGTTAAGTCTGTATACAATATTGAAATCTGCATTTCTATCATGTGCAAACCACTGCACAATCTCTCAACATCCCCATTTATGAA
Source organism: Isoperla grammatica (assembly GCA_945910005.1). NCBI lineage: Eukaryota > Metazoa > Arthropoda > Insecta > Plecoptera > Perlodidae > Isoperla > Isoperla grammatica. The sequence continues at coordinate 23,945,301 of OX246746.1, forward strand.
CATAAAATGCAAGAACATAGCAAATAAAACAATCAGACTAATAATCAGAATGATCAGAAGATATAAAACTGTGTAACGATGCAAGAGTTTGTCACAAAAATGTAACATTTTCCATATATGTACTTATGTTTAAAGATGGGCATCAATACTTATGAATCAATGTAATCGGTTGTACAAAACAAATTTTACATTAACATAAAACATGAGACCCTTAATGACTGTACAGAACAGAGCAACTTATCTGATAATGCATAATTAAAACATTTAATTTTACTTGGATGTTTAATATAGAATACTTTAAGGACACTAACAACGTGAACCAGAATTTTAGTCCACGATTGGATCCCACTGGAAATTATTGATGTTTTCACTACGGATATC